>PVKP010009011.1:0-28462 GCA_004027715.1 Plecturocebus donacophilus
AAAGGATCAGAAAGGTAGATGGGCAAGGAGGATTCCGGGTTAGTGCTGGAGGCAGGAGGGGCGGACGGAAGGGAGAGAAGGAGCAGAGATTAGGGAGTAATTGGAGTGCAAAAAAATGCCTGGACATAGGAATTTCAGACCATTTGCACATTTTATGACAAAAGTTGTGTAGATCCTGCAGGATAGAAAAATCAAAGGTACTGATTTCTGGCCATTTAGAGCCATTGTCCAAGAGCCAAGAGGTATTGCAGAAGGAAGTAAGACACTTAGGTTTTAGGTCAGGTGGTATCTGGAGTAGTCTGAGGTTTTTTAGAGCACAGGCTAAGGGAGAGGAGGAGGAATGGAGGGTGGCAGATTGCCCGTAGTTTAGGAAGAGCAGCAGAGACAAGGAAAGTGAATGCACAACCAAGCAGCTTAGCAGGCGTCCCAGACTAAACCTTGGCCTGAACCTGGGGAGAATCGGTCTTGGCGGGTGTCCCCCACATTGGTCGGCCACCCGTGAGTGTGAGTGAGTGACCAGAACAGACGTCTACGCAATGATGAGTCACTGAGGAAAGACTGTCTTCCTGGTTCTGTAGGATTTTTTCCAGTCATAAACCTCATGGAAAGTCCTGTCTTTTTTGTCTCTGCTGAAAGGGAGAGGAAAATGAAACTGAAAGGAGAAGGAAACTGACAGGGAGAGAGAAGAGCTAAAGAGAAGAGTTGAGGCAAACCACTTACCTGATCTGAGGATGGTGAGTGGGTCTGTGGGCTGCTCTGATGAGCCTCGGGCACAGGTAGGTCTCTTCACAGAGAAAGCACAAGGAGAACAGGGACGAGGGGTTTGGTCTCCTGTAGGAGTTCCACCTTCCAAGGTTTCTGGCACCAAATGTTAAAACACGCTCTCTGAATGAAGAGACCTGCCCCCAAACAGGCTTTATGTGAGCAACATGGCTGTTTATTCACCTGGGTGCTTGCAGGCTGAGTCCAAAAAGGGAGTCAGTGGAGGGCGGAGGGATAGGAGTTGACTTTATAGGTTTGGGGAAAACAGTGGAAAGTTAAGGAAATAACTTTAGGGTGGTTTTTCTGTAAGCTGGGAGGGGTTTATAGGTTTGCAAGCTGGGAGGGGGTGTAGGGTATGGAGTCACAAGGTTGACCAAGGTTGGTTACAAAGTCCAATGGCCTTGTCAATTGAGGCTGGAATAAGAAACGATAGCAGAATGTCTCAGGTTAGTTAGGTGCCACACGGGTTGATCACTCTTTCTTCCACCTACTTCAGGTTTTCTAATTCTGGAAGGCCCTCTAGAAGTGTGCGTGTGGATCACGGGGTTTGCCACGCCATCCATGGTGTCGTCAGACCTTATACTGATTGTAAATTCTAAAAAAAAAATGTGTTTTTGATAAGGAAAGATAATAAAATGTGAAAATGTGTTTTTATTAAAGAAAAAATGCTTTTTTCTAGTTCAGAAGTTACTTAAAGTTTGCTTTAATATATAAAGTAAATAAAATTCAAAGGATATAAAATATTGAGAAAAGAAAGACAATGAAAATATTGTAAAAGGTTATAAAAGATTTATAAAAATCTTATCTTGTGTGGTCAAAGCTGATTGAGATTGGATAGATCTATTTATAAGGTTTTATTGAAATGTACTTTAGTATCAATAATACACTAATTCAAAGGTAGAATTTGGTTTATTTTTTGAGTACTATTTTCATATAGTGTTAATAAGAAATAGCAAAATATTTTGTTTACCTTTTAAATAAACTGCAGACAATTGGAGAGATTTTATCCCATGCTGTCTTCAGTAGATTGATTGTTTTGAAAATTGATTTTCCTCTTTATGGAAGAGTAAAGATTATTGCTTTTTGAACTCTTCGAATTATCTCTTTGGCTAAATAAGTATTATTTTAGTGACCTACTAAAAGAATAGTGACCTACTATTCTATTTTGATAAAGTGTTTTAAATATTTGATATTTGACATACTTTCTAAAATCCATTTTAAAATTCTAAATTAAGATTTTTTGATCTTTAATTTAACTTTTAGACTCTGGTATATAAAAATCATATGGAAAGCTATGTTAAATAATAAAGGAAGAAATGATGTTTAACTTTTTATAGTTATATTTGTATAAATGTGTTGTTCCAAAATTATATGAGATTCCCAAAATTCATATTCATATTGGTATATGTATTCAGTCATAATTATAATTATGTGAAATTGTTGTACACCACACAAATAACTAAATATTCTTGTCAATTGTGTCTTTCTCCAAGGCTGTTCTAAGTCTTGTCTGCATACAACTGTTTTACCTTGATTCTTCTTGCAAAGTAGTTTATAATTATCCACCATCCAAAATTTGCAGCTTCTTCAAGGAAATTCATGGAAAAGATCCTGATAATTATTCCTGAGTACGGACTTTTGATAACTTTAGATACCACACTGTTGGACTAGGTAGAAACTTTCAAAACTCTAATTAAAAAGCTGATGTGTTTATGGAAATTGCTAACTACATCAAGTAGAACTATAATTACATGAAGTTACATGAAGTTACACTGATAGAGAACTAAAATAATTTTTATGACTCTTTTTGCTTAAAACATTGATGATTCTCTTTATGTTTGTTTTCCAGAGTCAAGAAACTTACCAGTTTTTTGTTTGTTTGTTTTGTTTTAGCTATTAACAGTTACAGCAATTTGGACAAAGTATGCTTTTGTGAGCAAAACTGAAACATTTACTTTTCTCTCTACCTGAGTTCTCTAGAATGCAGAAACTATCAGAGAGTATCTTTATTTTAGGGCAATATAGTTATCTGTATAAGTTCGATAAGAATATGTTTTCTTTTGTAACAGAACACAACTGAAAATGCTGGTTATTTCACCAAGGCTTTGACTGAATGGCATATTTTCAGATATGAACAAATTGCTTTGAGAAATTGAATTTGACTTACAGAGCTGATAAAAACCTCCTTTGAAAGACTGGCCTGACACCTTGTCTACATGGTTTCCTTACAAGCTTCCTGACCTTGTGGTTTGTAAAGAATGTGCCTTTTTAATACTTCCATGATCCGCAAGATATTTTAGAATCTTAAGATTTTTGTGAGCCCAAGATAAATGGAATTCACCCAATTTGAACAGGTATCACAGGCACGATCTTGGATTTTTAGCCTCAAGGGGCTTTTAAAAGTCTAATCTAGTATTTCTTATAAAAAAGTTCTAGGAAAGTCAGTTAAAAATAGCTTATATGTTCAATTATTATTTTTATTGTACTTTATTCCAAAAATTATTTTATTATTTTTTTAATTTTATTATTTAATTTTATTATTTATTTTAATAAAATTATTTTATTGTACTTTATTCCAAAAGAAAAAAAATAAATTTCTTTCAAAAACAAATGGGTATTAATATGTGATGGAAAAGGGAAACTGGAGGGAGAAATAATATACTTTGGAAAAAAAAATACAAAATCTAAACTACACCTTTTATTAGATTCTAACCCTAATCATTGTTTTTGAGTTCTATTGTTTGCCTACAATTTGTGCTGAATTCTTTCCTAGGTACAGATGTCCAAACTAATGTTTTCAAAATCTCTTTTCATTTTCTTCTTTTGAAATCACTAGAAATTAAAACTGCTTTTTCTTTTGAAGCCCTGAAAACTGAAGCAAGACAGCTTAACATAAACTTAGCAGAGATCACTACAACTTATATATAAATTGCCTTCTTGCCTGTTGATGTACTGACTACTCAAGTTTACTTGAACATCTGATTCAAACTACAGTTCAAGCAAAATCTTTCAAATTACCACTGCAATCTGAAGAGATTTTAGAAACTCTACAAAAACTAGTTTGTAGACTAGTCCAAACATTAACTTTGTTTTCCTTCTGCTTCCACAGAATTGCCTCTTATAAAACATCTGTTTGCCTGCACGATATATAAAGGGCTAGCCCATCTGCAATGTCACCTCCTGGATGGGACACAGCTGTTTAGCCAGACTGATGTATTCTCAGCACTAGGAGACTGATTCAAGCAGATATGAGATAATACACTTAAATTTGTTCTTTTCTTCTATCCCATTTTTTTTTCTTCTTGTGCCTGTTTATTTTTTTAGTCTAACAACCTCTAATCCAAATCTTTCCACAGTAATGGATTAAGCCTTTTATGTGTGAAACTTCTAGGAAAATTCCATATAGGGTGAATACAGTAGTGTAGGAAACTTTAAGCCTCAAATATAGCTCCATGGTAAAATGAGTATTTGAAATTAAAAGCACTTAGAGATCAGCAGACTTTGGCAGAGTATGTTCCCCTATCTACGTTAAGGACCAGAAGAACTCACCAAGGAAGACATTTGTTTTTTCTTCCTTTCCCTGTTATTTCATTATCTATTGCACCCAAGGCAGGAATAGAATGACACCTGGACAGATCTTTTCACAAGATAATATCTGTCTCAGACTCGTTCAGTTTCTAAAGAGAATAATTTACAAGTTAATCTCTGTTTCTAGATCCTTTCATTTTCTCTGGCAATTATTTATTTCCCCTCCACAGAATTGTCTGTTCCCCAGTTCTTCCTTCCCCTCTGAAATAAGAATATATAAATATTTGGGCCCCACTGGGATACTGACTAATTACTCTATGAATCTCTTTCATGTACACATTAATAAATTTGTATGCCATTCTTCATTTTAACCTACCTTTGACACGTTGTTTTTTCAATAAACTTTAGGAGAATAAAAGAGTTTTTTCCCTGGCCCCTACACAAGTGAAATGGATTTATCAAAATAATTTTTTAAAAAACAGAAATCAAAGAATATAGCAGTATTGTGATTATATGATCTTTCACTTTAAGACAACTTCTATACACAGTAATGTTTTTAGTATTTATTCTATTGACTTTATGCATCTTTTTAAAGCAATTTTTGATGTTAAAAGTGGTAAGATGAAAATCTTTTATAATGAGAAAATGTCTAATTTTTTTTTTTTCTGAAGCCCAAAGAGACCTGGTAATGAGAGGCAATGCCATATTTCCCAGGCTACTAAAAAAATTGAGTATGTGCTAGTGTTTGTGTTATGAGTTATATTTATGAGATATTTATAGTAATATTTTTCAAACTATTAGAAAACACTTGCTTATTAGCCATTTAATGTTTTCTATTCTCCTGTCTCCCATTAGAGAAAATTTAAAAAATGCAAGAAAAAATTAGCATTGTACAAATATATTTTATAGACAAAAATCTTCAAAAGGGGAAAAAAAATGTTGAGGCAAATTCAATCCATGGTAGCATGCCAAGATAATCACATTTCAAAAGTCATTATTAAAATACTTTATGTCAGAAGAATTATTCTGTCTTTTTTTTTTCTTTTTTTTTAACGGAGTCTTGCTCTGTCAGTCCAGCTGGAGTGCAGTGGCATGATCTCAGCTCACTGAAACCTCTGCCTCCTGGGTTCAAGCAATTCTCCTGCCTCAGCTTCCCGAGTACCTGAGATTACAGGTGTGCACCACCACTCCCAGCTAATTTTTGTGTTTTTAGTAGAGACTGGGTTTCTCTATGTTGGCCAGACTGGTCTCAAACTCCTGACCTCAGGTGATCTGCCCACTTCAGACTCCCAAAGTGCTGGGATTACAGGCATGAGCCACCATGCCCAGTCCTTATTTTGCTTTTTAACAATTGATTATACTAAGCCTAGCTTACAGGTTTACTTGACTTTATTATATACAAGGTGTTTTATAATTATTGTTTCATTGTCAGATCATTGTTATTTCTGGGTAGAATAAGTTTTCCCCTATGGAAGTGATTTGGTGACCTACAGTGATAAACCTGCCTTAACTGATTTTGTTAGCAGTGATGAATCTGTATGGGTCTGCAGCAACATGATTGTTGCCTCCTTGGATGAAATAATTCAGCTGAAGCGTGTAAGGCAGAATGAGAGACCAAGGCAGATTTTGGAGCAGGAATGAAAATTTCTCAAAAAGTTTTAGAGCAGGAACAAAAGGAAGTAAAGTATACTTGGAGGAGGACCAAGAGGGCTACTTGAGAGATCCAACTGCTCCGTATGACCCTTGGCTTTGGGTTTTGTACATCAGTATGATCCTGAGGTTGGTGTTTCTCCTCCCTTGATTTTTCATTTAGCCAGGCTGTGCCCATGCACAGCGGTTTGCCAGCACTTGGGAGAGACTGCATGCACACTGTGTCTACTAAAATTGTGTTTATACTCATTTGAGACATTTTTCCCTTACCAATCAGTTGTTTCTAGAGGAAAGTCAAATACCAGTTAAACTCTGCCATTTTGCATATTTGTGCACATGCTGGAGCCCACTCACTGAACTTCTGAGATCTTATTGGGAAGCTGCTGACCAACAGTTTCAGGTGAATTCTTTCTATTGTGGGGAGGGGGGTGGGTTGGGGGCGGGGGAAACTGTCTTTCTTTCACACCAGCTGTGACCAATTATCATCTTAGACAATTTAACACCCACCTACCACCTGGGGTAGGGGATCTTCTCCTGCCCTGCTCATGTCTGCCTAGCTACCTACTCTAATAATTTCACATTTCCAGTGAAGTATTTCAGAGTCATGTCTTCTTCTTGTTGCTTCCGGAAAAAAAATAAATAATAGTAACTTCAAATTATATAGAAATCCAATCTTCAAAGTATGCTTTTCTCAAGATTTACGACCTTTATTTGCTTTATTTCTGCTTAGCAGTCATGCATTAATCTAAGCTTACCAACCATCCTGTTTTTCTTGGGACTGAGGAATCCTGGGCACCATTCTTTCAGTGATAAAATCAGGAAACTCTTGGGCAAAAACCAGGATGAATGGTCATTCTATCCTTACCTTTTATCTAACCATAGCATGGGTATCTACCACTTTCTATTTCTAATCTTAGATACATTAGTTAGCTTTTTTTTAGCTTCTTTGAGTTTTAGTTCTTATGCATAAAATGAAAATTAATAATTTTACCCTCATAAAGTTGTTGAAAGAAATAAAAATAATTTGATAAAGACTCTAGCACAGTTCTTTACTCATAATACATGGGCAATATGTGATATTTCTCTGGATATTCTGTCCTATTCTTGGGAAATGAAGAACATTACTAGATACATATAATACATGAGGAGTCTTGAAAATGTTTATGAAAAATGCATAGTATGTTAAAACTATTCATGGATTTTGTTTTTTCGGCAGTAAAATAAATTCATATAAACTTGTTATAACATGTTTAAACATGATCTACATAACAGTATGATTGGTAATCCTAGATGAGGACATGACTGATACATTGAAATAAAGCAAATCAAGGTGGCAAATCTTGAGAAGAGCAAAATTTAATGATTAGATTTTAAAATTATTTGAAGTTACTTCTTTTGCTAGAAGCAGCACAAAGAATAAGACTTGATTATGAAACACTTTACTATAAGTGTTAAACCTGTTAAGGCAGATTTATAATTATAGGCCACCAATTTTAAACCTCATATCCATTTGAGGTAATAAGAAAGATAAGATATCATCTTCCGCTAAAACTGAAGAAAGAACAAACATCAAACTTATGTTGAAGTTTGAGTGAAAGGAAAGTGAAATTACTGATGCTTTACAAAATGTTTATGAAGATCATGCTCCCCCAAAATCAGCAATTTAAAAATAGATAGCGTGTTTTATGGGATAAAATAGTGTTGAAAATGAAGTCAATAGCAAGAAACTATCCACAACAATTTGAGAAAAATAAGTTTATCTTTTTCATGCCCTAATTGAAGAAGACCAACAATTAACAGTTCAAATAATAGCAAACAATATACACATCTTAATTGATTCAGCTTACACCACTTAACTAAAACATTACAGTTGAGCAAACTTTATAGTTGATGGGTGACAAAACCGTTGTGCCCAGTTAGCTGTGGACAACAGCAGATCTTTCAGTGGAAATTTTGAACAAGTGAGATAACGATCATAAGGCATTTTTAAAAGATAGAACAGGTGATAAAATATGGCTTTACTGGGACTATTCTGAAGGCAAAACACAAGAAAAAAAATGGTTACCAAGAAGTGAAACTGGTCCAGGCAAAGCAAAAACAGACCAGTCAAGAACAAAGGTCATGGCAGCAGTTTGAAGGGATACTCAAAGCATTTTGCTTGTTGATTTTCTGAAAAGCCAAAGAATAATAACGTCTGTTTATTATGAAAGCATTTTGAGAAAGTCAGCCATAGCTTTAGGAGAAAAGCAAACAGGAAAGCTTCACCATAGAGCCCTTCTCTACCACACAATGTTCCTGCTCACTCCTCTCATCAAACAAGGTTAATATTATGAGAATTTTCAACAGAAATCATTATACTTATACCTTAAAGTCCTGATTTGACTCCTTCTGACTTCTTTTTGTTTCGTGATATTAAACAAAAATCTGTAAAGGAAACCCATTTTTCTTTAGTTAATAATGTAATGAACCATTGACATGGTTAAATTCCCAGGACCCTCAATTCTTTTGAGATGGATGGATAAAATTACTGGTACCATCACCTACAAAAGTGTCTTGAACTTGAGAAATAAAGTTTTCAGTATAAGTTTTTCTCTTTTAATTCCATTTTCCACAGATTTTTGAGTCCTCTCATGTAAATATCCTCCAAAATAAAAGCAAATAAAAACAGAAAATCTGTGTAATAACTATAATGTCAGTTCTCAGGAGAAATAAGATAAATTATAAGCACATAAAGAAGTAGAATGACCCCAGAAATAAAAGTAGATATGTTCTAAAAGGTAGATTTTATTTTTAATTAGGTGACCAAGAAAACTACAGCAATAAAAATAATGTTCATGTATGGTATAGGGAAGAGTATTAGAAATCAGTATTCACATACTCTTTGATGGAGATATAAATTTGCATAATCTTTATATAGGCTAATAGATACTATATCAAAGTTTTCAATAAACACATCATTTGACCAATAATTTCATTAATAATATTCTCTCACAGCAGGATTTGCATATATAGCCAAAGATATGTAATCAACAATTTTTATTTCAGCACATTATCTAAAAGGAAAAATTAGTAAACAATCCAAGAGTTAAATATATTATCATGACTCTAGCTGCCATAATATGAAATACTACAAAACCATTAAAAACAGTGATATAAGTCCATGAGAATAGTCTATAATGTGGTATTTTTTTAAAAAAAAAAGAAAGGGAAGAAAAGGCCAGGCGCAGTGGCTCATGCCTATAATCCTTGCACTTTAAGAGGCCTAGGCAGGTGGATCACCTGAGGTCAGGAATTCAAGATCAGCCTGGCCAACATGGTGAAACACTGTCTCTATTAAAAATACAAAAATTAGCTGGGCATGGCGGTGGACACCTGTAATGCCCCCTACTCAGGAGGTTGAGGCAGGAGAATTGCCTGAACCCAGGGAGGTGGGGCCTGCAGTGACCTAGGATTGTGCCACTTCACTTCAGCCTGGGTGAAAAAGCAAAACTCTGTCTCAAAAAAAAAAAAAAAAAAAGAAGAGGAAAAGGAAAGAAAAATACTATGTATAGATAAATACATAATGAGATATAAGATTCACAAATAGAAAAATATTTCTTCTGAAAGATTATATGCATATGAAAGACAAAGAAAAGAAGACAGAAGCAGACTGACAGTTATCTAGCAATATGCACCATAACATTTAAAGTGAATTTGCATTAGTGAATAGGACTGTGAAACAGGAAAAGTACTTAGCATTGTACAATCCGTCAGGTGCCACATAACAACATTTTGGTCAGGAATAGACCATATATATGATGGTGGTCTCATATGATTACAATGTAGCTGAAAAATTCCTATTGTCTATTGACAAAGTAGGCATCATAATGTCATAGCACAATGCATTATTCACGTATTTGTGGTGATACTGGTTAAACAAACCTAGTTTATTATCAGTTATTGATAATAGTATTGTTACTGTACACAATAATTGATAATAAAGTAGAAATGAATACATTATTAACTTGAAGCTAGCTTATAGCAGGAGAAAGTGTTATTAAGTATAGTACACAATGGTTCATAATAAATTAGTTATTTATCTGTGTATTTACTATATTTTTAGTCATTATTTCAGAGTATACTACTTTTACTTATAGATATAAGAAGTTAGCAATAAAATAGCCTCAAGCAGCTTCTTCAGGACGTATTCCAGAAGAATGCATTGTTATCATAGGAGATAATAGCTGCATTTATTTTATTGCCCTTGAAGACCTTCCACTGGTACAAAATGTGGAGGTGTAAGATGGTAATATTGATGATTGTGACCTGTGTAGGCATAGGCTAATTAATATGTTTGTGTTTTAACTCTCAGCAAAAAAATTTTAAAAAGTAAAGTTAAAAAAACTTTAAATAGCAAAAACTTTACAGAATAAGAATATAAAGAAAAAAGTATTTTTTATGTCTATGCAATGTGTATGAGCTTTAAGCTGAGTAATTACAAAAAAATGAAAAAAAATTTCATGAAGTAAAAATATTAATCTAAGCTTCATTCATTATTAAAGAAAGAAAATATTTCAAATAAATTTAGTATAACCTAAGAGTACGTTGCTGATAAGTCTACGGTACTGTACACTATGTTCAAGGACTTCACCTTCACTCACCACTCACTCACTGACTTACCCAGAGTAACTTTCAGTCCTGCAAGAGCCATTTATGGTAAGTGTTCTCTACAGGTGTAACATTTTTTAAAATCATTTATGCTATACTTTTACTGTACCATTTTATGTTTAGATATTTGTGGATACATAAATATCACTGTTTTAAAATTGTATACAATAGTATAGTAACATGCTGTATAGGTTTGTAGCCTAAGCACAATAGGCTCTACCATATGGCCTGGGTGTGTAGTAGGCTACACCATCTAGGTTTGTGTAGGCACATTCTTTTGGGGTCTGACAGGCTGACTCAGGCCCAATAATAGATAAATAAATTCACCCAGACACAGAAAACTGAAAGAGTGGGCTGAGGTGTCTGGAGCATTCACCCTAAGGACTTAACAGCCACCAGCTCTGACACTCTGGCCTTCCTGGCCTTTATTCAGCACACATTAAATGACAATGGTTTTTGAGTCAACACCACTAGAGGGTAAAGATTAAAGGCCATGTTTGGAGGCCTAAAGCAAACAGCATTGTGGCTAATAAACTTCTTCCAACCACCCTAGCAGGAGGCAGTCAAGCACAGATGGGCAAAGGTTGATCTTAGGACAATAAGCCATTAGATAAACTCCTTTGCATTTCCCCTGTTAACTGCCCTATTCTTCAAGCCTCAAGATAAAAGAACTAGCCACCTTCAGCCCATTCTTTCCTGAAGCTATGTAAACTGCCTGCTCTTCCAAAGGGGTTTTGCAACTATTTCCTATAACTGTGTCTAATATTTTTTCCCTTAATATTTTGGCCACCATCCTGACTGAACTACCACACATTCTATAATGTTCACACAACGAAGCCACCTAACAATGCATTTCTCAGAACATATCTCATTTAGTGACACATTACTACACTTAAATTCTTATATATTTAAATTTTTACCTTATGTATATATTACTATTGTATTTAAAAGCAATAAATGATATCCTTTCCAAGAAATGTTTTAAATGCAATTTGCCAGAAATTTGTCAGAGTTGGGCCTCAAAAAGTGGTGAGAAAATGAAGAAATATTCATTTTGTTAGTTAGTTTATGTGAAGGTGGGTCTTGTGACAACCTGTATAGGTTGTCAATGTATATCTTAAATACTTTACTCCATTGGTCTGCCATGAAGTCCTGCCTTGATATCTGGAAGATATGATATTCAGAAAAAAAAAAGAAATACAAAACTAGAGCAGAAGTCCAAAGAATAGATAAGTTTTAAACGTTGGTATGAGCTTGAGAGGGTGAATGTAGTGATGTGGACTAATGGAAAAGGAAGAGTGTTTGGGCAGTCAATGGAGGATCATCGAGCATGAGCAAGACCTTCAGTTCCATGGGCATAAATCAGGTGACACTCCAGAGGGCAAAGTCAATGTTGTTTTATACATTTTTTCCCTAGAGAAAAGCCATGTTCATCCTATTTCATCAATTCATTTTTTTAAAAATTTTGATTTTAATTTCTGTGAAAACAGAATATGTCTTTCAGTCAATGATGTCTTACATTGCATCAGACAGATCTATAGGGAAGTTGTGTGAAAACCTGTCTTTGACATTTCCAGTTAATATCAAGAAAAATTCTGCTTCAAAGAATCTTAGAATTAACTTATGAATTTAATGCTCACAATGTTATTGAAACAGTTATTTTAAGCATGACAGGTTCTTTGATTTTAAAACATGTAAATGGCAAATGGTACATTTTATGTTGAAGCTTTAAGGTTTGAGGAAAACCTAATCTGTCTTGGAACCTCTACATACATCATCTCATTTTACTTTAATCACATTCCTGTACAAGAGATATTATTATCCAAACTTTCATAAGAAGAAAGTTTTAAACTGAAAAATTAGGTGGTGAAGGTTAGATTTGAACCAAAGTGACTTGTCTTCAAACACCAAGTTCTTAACTGTAAACTGTACAAAATACTATTAATAAAATGTGTTTTGAAATAGGAGCAAGTAAACTATTCAATGTTAAGCTCACTTTAACTTGAGTATCTGCCTTAAAGTGGGCACAGTGCTAGGTTATGGACCTATAAGAAAGATGAAGACAAAATGCTTAAAGATAGTAAATGGGTCATTTCCGTTCATTGCAAAATATGCTTGTGGATAGCCTACATAAGAAATGAGCTAGCACTTAGCCTAGCCAATAATAAGTTTCAGTGATTAAGTTAATCTGTTAAGAGTTCTTCATAAAAATGTAATAAACATTTTGTGGTATATGTTTTTCTCACATGATCAAGTGGAATTATGAACAGGAATGACCACCTTATCTATTAACTTGAAGCTAGCTTTTAACAGAAAAAGGTATTACCAAGTTCTGTTTGGTTGAGGAATTAATAAACTGCTCTGGCATCACGTCAAATGCCTTCAAGTGAGTTAACTTGGTAACTCTTCCACATGCTTCCATGTCTGTAATCTAAGACTTAAATTTTTCATAAAGCAGAGAATCTTACAATGATCCCCTGGTGATAAACTTCATTATTAGAGAGACATGTTCATGTTGTGTATGTTATCTGAAATTTTTATATGTCTTTTAAGTCCACAATTAATATGCAGCTGTGAGATATAAAACCTAGTATTATACTTGCAGAGTGATTTTGACAATTATCTCAATCTACATGAAAAGGTAATATGAGGTAAAACACATTTACTTTGGCAATAGAATGCTCCAGTGGATATTACAGTTATTTGTAAATGTCTGAGCAAATTTAAATTGTCCCTTTCAATTTATATACACATTGAAGAATTAAATCTGTTGATTCTTCTGCAATGTATCACAGTAGTACAATGTCTCATAATTACGTTTTGGGCTCAGAACTACCAGGGAAAAATAAAGTATAAAGTGGTCTTAAATTAATAATAACCTGTATTGGATATACATAGCAAACCTCTCATACATTCTTAAATTTTCAAAGGTAACTGCACATATGTATTGGATTCTTTCAAATTTTGAATTAAACTATATTTTAACAAAACAGAGAAACATCCTTGAGAAATCAAATTTATATTAACATTCATATTTCAATTTATAATGCTAAAACCTCTTCAATAAAGTTTAAATGATCAGTTTAATATTTTTTTTTTTGCTTGCCACATTAAAGGATACAAAACTGACTCCCATTTTTCTCATTTCTCTTGTGACTCTTTTGCACTAATCATTTATCCTCCTTTTTCACATAAAACATTACTACAAACAGTAACAGCTATATTTATATTCCAATTAATAAATAATTCCATGAATTGAATAATTTAAAAATTACTAATTACCAATTTCAGTGTTTAAATTGCTCAAAGCTAAGTATCAACAGCTGCTACACTTAACCTTTTATCTTCAACAGTCCCAAAATATGGTTTATTTGAATTTAGTCTTGATTCAGTTCATTCTTCAAATGAATTATCCATGTAACTTGCTGAGAAATGTAAATAAATATGAAGTAATAACAGCGAGGATTTATTGCATGTGTATTAATGTATGTGTATGTTCCAAAGTCCAGAATATAAACTTAACATTAAAAGCCAATATCTGAATATTATCTAGATTAAAAGTGAAATATAAACTCCTTTAGTTTATAGGAATAAATTTAATAAAAGGAATACATTTAGAAATTAGAAAATAAATTTAGCAAAAGAAATAAGTGCAAGACTTGTAGATAGTCTGAAAACTATAAAATGTTTGTGAAAAGAAGTAAAGACCCAAGTAAATGGTAAGAAATCCTTGTTCATTAAAAAGAAGACTTAGTATTGTTAACATAATACTTCCAAATTGATCTACAGATTTAAAACAATCCCTATTAAATTTCCAGCTTTCTTTTTTTGTAGTTACTGACAAGTTGATTTTAAAATGTATATGGAAATGCCAGAGATACAGAATAGCCAAAATTATAGTGAAAAAATGGACACAATTGGACGACTCATAATTCATGACTTAAAATTTGATTTCAGTCCTGAAGCAGTAGCTCACACCCGTAATCCCAGCACTTTGGGAGGCAAGGCAGGCAGACTATGAGGTCAGGTGTTTGAGACTAACTTGATCAACATGGTGAAACCCCGTCTCTACTAAAAATACAAGAATTAGCTGCCTGTGGTGATGCGTGCCTATAATCCCAGCTACTCAGGAGGCTGAGGCAAGAGAATCGCTTGAATCTGGGAGGTGGAGTTTGCAGTGAACAAGATTGTGCTACTGCACTCCAGCCTAGGCAACAGAATGAGATTCCGTCTCAAAAAAAAAAAAAAAAAAAAAAAAAAAAAAAAAAAAAACTGACCACAAAGTAGCAATATCCATGTGAATATGGCATCAGCATACGTGTAGACAGTGGAATAAAACGAAGTTTCCAAAAATATTATTGGATGGAAAATATTATTGGATGGAATATATATCCTGTTGATATATATTAATGATAAAAAATGGAAAGTTCAAAAATAAACCCTTTTATTTCTGGTCAATTAATTTTAGAAGCAGTGCCAAGGTAATTCAACAAGGGAAAGAATAGTTTTATATCCACAAATGGTACTACATGGAGCAACTAGAGATCTACATGTAGAAGAATAAATTTGTCCCCTTATTTACTAGACTAGAAAATAATTTTAAATGAATCATATACCTAAATACATGAGCTGAAACCATAATAGTCTTTGAAGAAAACATAAAAGTAAATCATGAAAATGTGTTAGTCAGTTGTTTCTTAGATGTGACACTAAAAGCACTAGTGACAAAATAAAATATGATAAATTGAATTTCTTCAAAATAAAAGCCTTTGTGTTCCAAGGTAGATCATCAAGAAAGTGAAAGAAAAACCCACAGAGAGAGATAATGTTTATAAATCATATATCTGATATTCAAATTTTATTCAGAATATATACAAATCATAACTCAGTAATAGAAAAAAGTTCAATTAAAAATGAGCAAAAGTCATCTCTCTCTCTCTTTTTAGTCTAGCTAAATGTTTATTGATTTTATCTCCAGCAAAGCATCTTTTTAAAATTAATCTTCTGTATTTTTTGTCTCAATTTCATTTATTTCTGCTCTTGTCTTTATTATTTCTTTCCTTCTACTAATTTTGACGTAGGTTTGTTCTTGATTTTCTAGTTCCTTGAGGTGCAGTGTTAGGTTGTTTATTTTAAATCCTTCTACTTTTTTGATAAAAGTGTTTATTGAAATAAAAATCCCCCTTAGTACTGCTTTTACTATATCCCATAGATTTTGGTATGTTGTATTTCCATTTTCATTTGTTTAAAGAAATTTTAAGATTTTTTTTTTCATTTTTTAAATGGTCCATTGATCCTTCAGAACATTTTGTTTAATTTTCATGTGCTTATATATTTTGTAAGATACCTCTTGGTATTCATTTCTAGTTTTATTCCAGTGTAGTCAGAGAAGATACTCATATGATTTCTATGTGTGTTTTTTTTTAAATTTGTACAGACTTCTAACTAAGATATAGTCTGTTCTAGAAAATATTCTATGTGCTATTCTGTAGCAGTTAAGTGAAATGTTCTGTAAATGTCATTTAGGTCTATTAAATCTAGCGTGCAGTTTAACCTTACTTTGTTGTTGTTGATTTCCTTTCATTTCTGTTCATTACTGAGAATGAAGTGTTAAAATTTTCATTGTTATTTTATTGTAGTCTCCCTTTAATCTATTAATGTTTGTTTTATATATTTAAGAGCTCCAGTGTTGGTTGCATAGATATGTATAATTGTTATATTCTTTTGCTGAATTGACTCATTTTATCATTATGGAGTGATCTTCCTTATCTTATTTTAGTCTTTGATTTGGAATCTATTTTGTCTGACATGACTATAGCTACTTCAGATCTTTTTTGGTTTTCAGTTGCATAAAATATCTTTTTTTACTCCTTCACTTTCAGTCTAAATATGTAGAAGATATAACAACTGAGGCTTAAGAAATACAAAGACTTATCAGAGACTATTATTAACAACTATATGCCAACAAATTGGAAAACCTAGAAGAAATGGATAAATTCTTGGACACTACAACATATGAGGCTGAACCATGAGGAAATAGAAAACCTTAACAAGCCAATAACAAGTAACATGATTGAAGCTGTAATTCAAACTCTCTAATCAAAGAGAACCCCAGGACCTGATGGATTAATTGCTGAATTCTAAGAGTTGATGCTAGTCTTATATAAAATATTCAAAAAAATGTAGGAGGAAGGAATACTTCCATACTCATTCCATAAGGCCCGCATTACCCTAATATCAAAACCAGACAAAGAAATAACAGTTAAAACAATAACAAAACAACACTGCAGTATCATTGATGAAAAAATTCTCAACAAAATACTGACAAACAGAATGCAACAAAACATTAACAATATTATTCATCATGATCAAGTGGGATTCTTCCCAGGGATGCAACAATGGTTCAATATACACATATCAATAATTGCAAAACACTACATTATAGAACAAAAATTATGTAATTCATTCAATAGATACTGAAAAGGCATTTGATAAAAACATCCCTTTATGATAAAAATTCTCATCAAAGTAGGTATGGAAAGAAAATGCCTCAAAATAATGAAGGCCCTTCATAAAACACAGCTATCATACTGAATGGGGATAAGTCAAATGCCTTTTTTTAAAGACTAGAATAAGACAAGGACGCACAATTTCACTGCTATTATTATTATAACACTGGAAGTCCTGGCTAAAGAAATTAGGCAGAGCAAAGACATAAAGGGCATCCAAATTGGAAAAAAAAGAAGTCAAATTAGCTTGGTTCACAGACAATGTGACCTTTATAGATAGAAAACCCTAAAATATACATTAAGAAACCATTAGAATTGATCAATGAAATCAGCAAAGTTGCACGATACAAAATCAAGGTATGAAAATCAGTAACATTTATATGCCAACAGCTACCAATCTGAAAAAAAAATTAAGAAAGCAATCTTATTTACAATGGTTGCAAAAAGATGAAATTTTTAGGAATCAATCTACCCAAAGAAATAAAATATCTATTCAAGAAAAACTATAAAGCTATGATGAAAGAATTTAAAGGAGTCACAAAAAATATTCCATGCTAATAGATCAGAAGAATTAATATTTTTAATATAGCAATGTTACTCAAAGCAATTTATAGATTCAATGTTATCTTTTTTCAAAATACCAATGACTCTTTTTTTTGCAGAAATATAAAACAAATTCTAAAATTTATATGCAACCACAAAAGACTCCAAATAACCAAATTAATTTTGAGCAAAAAGACAGTTGGAGGCATCACACTACCCGATTGTAAAATGTGTTACAAAGATGTAGTAAACAGAATAGTATGGTACTGGAATCAAAACAGACACATAGGCCACTGAAACAGAATAGAGAACATAGATATATAAATCTACACATTTACCACTGACTCATTTTAAAGAAAAATGTCAAAAACTTGCAATGAAGAAAGGAGAGGTTTTTCAATAATGTTGAGAAAAAAGGACATTCATATGCAGAAGAATGAAACTAGGTCCTTATCTGTCACTGATATGATTTTACTGTATCCTTACCCAAATCGTACCTTGAATTATAGCTTTCATAACTCTCATGTGTTGTGGGAGAGACCCAGTGGAAGATAATTGAATCCTGGGGGTGGTTTTCCTCATACACGGTGGTAAATATGTGTCACAAGATCTGATGATTTTATAAGGGGTTTCCCCTTTTGCTTGGAATTGTGAGTCCATTAAACTTCTTTTTTATGTTTGTGTAAATTACCCAGTCTTGTGTATATCCTTATTAGCAGTGTGAAAACAGACTAATATACTCACCGTAAACAAATCAAATAAAAATGGATTAAAGACTTGAATCTAAAACCTGAAACTATGAAACTACCAGAAAAAATATTAGTCTGGGCGAAGATTTATCTTACACGACCTCAAAAGCACAGACAACCAAAGCAAAAATAGAAATTGGAATTCTATCAAGCTGAAAATCTTCTGTACAGCAAAGGAAACAAGAATAAAAGTTAATATACAGCCTATCACGTGAAAGAAAATATTTACAAACTGCCCATCTAACAAAGAATTAATAACTAGAATATATAAGGAGCTCAAACAACTCAATAGCAAAAACAAATTAAGCTAATTAAAAAATGGACAAAATATCAGAACAAATATTTCTCGAAAGAAAATGTACACATGGCCATGGGTGTATGAAAATAATTCTCAGCATCACTAATCATCAGAGAAATGCAAATTAAAACCATGGTATGATTTTATCTCACCCCAGCTAAAATGGTTTATATTAAAAGATAGGCAGTATCATATTCTAGATGAGATGTGGAGAAAAGGGGAACCCTCATGTACCATTGGAGGAATGTAAGTTAGTACAAACACTATGCAGAATGGTATGGAAGTTCCTTTAATAAAACTGAAAATAGAACTTCCATTTGATACAGCAATTGCACTGTTTGGTATATATTTAAAAACAAAAGGAAATCGATATATCAAAGAGATATCTGCACTCTCATATTTATTTCAGCATAGTCACAATAGTCAAAACATGGAATCAACCTCAGTATCCAGCAGTGGATGAATGAATAAAGAAAATTTGGTATATATGCACAATGGAATACTATTCGGTCATAAAAAAGAATAAAGCACTGTTATTTTCAACAACATGGATTGAACTGTAAGTGTTTATGCACAGCAAAATAAGCCAAGCACAAAAAGACAAATATTGCATGTTCTCGTTCATAGGCAGGAGTTAAAAAAATGGATCTCATGAAGATAGAGAGTAAAATGGTGGCTACAGAGGCAGAGAAGGGGAATGGAGAAGGGAGATAAAGAGGAAACAAAAAAGTATATACATGTTTTATTACCACTGGACTGTGCACTTAAAGATGATAAATGACATATGTATATTTTTACCTCAACATAATGGTTTTTTAAATGGGGAAAATACATGAATAAGTATTTGTTCAAAGAAGATACATAAATATCCAATAAGCCATGAAAAGATATTCAAAATCATTGACTATTAGAGAAATGAAAATCAAATCTGCAATACAATACCATTCACATTCACTGAAGTGTCTATAATAGAAATAAATAACTAGTGAATTTTGCACTTGTGTAAAGGAAGAACTGAGTACAAATTTCATAATTAAAAAAAGGCTTATTTGGTTCATATTTCTGCAGTTTGTATGGGAAATATAGTGCCAGCATCTGCTTCTAGAGAGGCCTCAGGAAGCTTACAACAATGGCAAAAGGCAAAGGGGGAGCCACCTGTGTATTGCATGGTGGGAGAGGGAGTGAGAGAGAAAGGTGAGAAGGTGTCACACTTCTAAATAACCAGCTCTCACATGAACTGATAGAATGAGAACTCACTAATTACAACGAAGACAACACCAAGCCATTCATAAAGGATCTACTCCCATGATCCAAACACCTCCCACCAGGCCCACATCTGACAATGGGGATCACATTTCAACATGATATTTTGAGGGGACAAATATCCAAACAATATCAATGAGGATATGAAGAAATTGGAACCCTAATTCTATCTGTGTGTGTGTGTGTGTGTGTGTGTGTGTGTGTGTGTGTGTGTATGTGTAGTAATGTATTTGGAAAAAAAAAACCTGATAGTTCTTTAAACTGTTAAATATAGAATTCTTAGCATATAGCAATTCCATTACATTTATACTCAACAACAACAAAAGTATGTCTGCATAAATATTGGTACAAAAGTCTTCATAGAAGCATTATGATGATGGCCAAAAAATAGAAATAACCCAAATTTTCATCAACTGATAAATGAGTCTTGAAAATATGGTATATTCACACAATGCATTATTATTAGGCAATAACTAAGAATGAAGTAATAATGTCCACTACACTATGGATGAACCTTGAAAACAGTATGGTAAGTAAAAGATACCAATTACAGAAAGAAAACATGATATGATTCTATTTATATGAAATGTCCCGAATAGGCAAATGTATAGAGACAATAAGTAGATTTGTGCCTGTTAAAGCCTGAAGGCAGAGGTCGGGTCAGGAGATGGAAAGTGACTACTAATGTCAGAGTTTTTTTTTTTTTTTGAGGGGTGATAAAAATATCTTAAAATTTGATGGTGGCCATATTTTCACAACTTTGTAAGTATTTTAAAGGTCATTGAATTGTAAACTTTACATAGAATAATTATATGGAATGTGAATTATATTTTAATATATCTATTAATACAAACCAATAAAAAATTTAACGCTAAAAGGCTTTCTTAGAAGAATTTTTTAAATATGAAATTATTATATGGACTTTTTGTTTACTCTTCTGTATCTTGATTTTGTTTGTTGTTCCTTTCTTGTAGCATTGGCCAAAATGAGGAATAAGGAGCAGGATGGAAACTGATATTTTAAAAGTTCAGGTAAGAAAGGCAATTTGAATTTTCCTCTGGGTCATAGTGCTCAAAGTTGCATCATAAAACTCTGTCACTGTGCACCAGAGAATAGTTGGTGTGAGAAAGAACATTAAAAATAATTTTAGTAATTATATTTAAATCTGAAAACATGGTTTTCCTTGTTTGAAAGGTTACCTGTTACATGCAAGTCACCTAATATGGGAAACCTGGAGGACAGAATAGTGAGAATTGCATTCTTCATTGTAATGTATTCCAGGTTATGTGTACTCACATGTCACACCCCCAAGCTTTAAGGAACTGAATCTGCAAAGAGTATATGGCACCTTAAAGTAATTATTATAAACAAATACTTCATATAAGCATACATAAATAAGAAGAGGACAGTTTTGACAGTTTTAGTATAAGCTGTCTAATGAAACTATTATAAGATTAAAACAAGTATAATCTATCAAATAATAGTTATTTCTTAACATTTTACCAAGCAAATTTGAAGTATAAAAATACTATGATGTATTAATTTATCTACTTTGATATGAAATAGAAAAATTGATGAACCTATGAAATGAATTAACTTCATAATGTAGTGATAATTCAATGTAACACATAATTTAAAGTCAGAAGTTTTAAGGAGGTTATCAATATAGTTAACTAAAGATGAAAATAACTATTGTCATTCTTTATAATGCCTCTTAATAAGATGAGAAGTTATCAGAAAGGCTTTTTACTTCACATAGGTTGCTGGTTAACTGTTCATGTAGTACTTTAGATGAGTAAGAAAAACTTGATTATTCCACATTTGTGGACTACAACTGTGATAACAAGAGAGAAGCCAGGAGTATGAAACAGAGATTTTGAAAGATAAATTGAATACATAATCATTCCCTTTAAATCAAGAAAAACGTTTTTAGTAAGATAAATAGAGAGCATTTTTTTTTAAATTATGTTATGTAGAAAGTATTTCTTAAAATGTATGTTTTTAAAATGTTGCTTTGGTAGGCAGTCTACTACTTAAAATTATGTGGAAGTTTAAAAATGAAAACCTAAATGCCCATCGAAGATAGATTGAATAAAAGAAATGTGGCACATGTACACCATGGAATACTATGCAGCCATAAAAAAGGATTAGTTCATGTCCGTTGCAGGGACATGTGTGAATCTGAAAACCATCATTCTCAGCAAATTGACACAAGAACAGAAAGCCAAACACCGCATGCTCTCACTCATAAGTAGGTGTTGAACAGTGAGAACACATGAACAGAGGAAGGGGAACATCACACACTGAGGTCTGTTGTGGGGTGAGGGGTAGGGAGGGATAGCAGGAGGTAGGGAGATTTGGGAAGGATAACATTAGGAGAAATACCTAATGTAGGTGACGGGGGGATGGAAGCAGCAAACCACCGTGGCATGTGTATACCTATGTAACAATCCTGCAAGATCTGCACGTGTACCCCAGAGTTTAAAGTAAAATAAATAGATTAAAAATAAATAAATAAATAAATAAATAATATAAAATGTGCAAAACGAAAAATAAAAAAACTAACAAGTGTGTTCTGTGGGGCAGTGAGCAGAAATTTTGGAAACAAATATTCTATCCTTTGTAAAAACCTTTCAAATAAAAAGTTACAGTTGGTTTTGAGAATGCTGTGAATAAAAAATCCATGTATTTGAGATAAATTTTTGCAATTTATTTCAAATGTGATATAAGACTGAAAAAGATGTTCAGTGATTTAGAGTGCACAGTGTAGGACATACTTCTTCCATTTGAATATACATAATCTGCTATATATCTTTTTCATTTATGGTAGTCAATACAACCAGATATGAAATTAAACAAAACTTGGACATTAAACATTTAAATGCAATATCACAAAATTATTATAGCAAAATTGTAATAAAAAATGTAGCATGTTCAATCACAGAACTATGTGAATTTTTAGCATTAATAAATATCATTAAATTAATATATAATCTAGCTTTATCATATTCATTAATAGTTTGTGCATGTCAGATATTTATCACATATTAGTGCAAAAGTGCATGTTTACAATTTACATACCTAAAAATACAGAACCTGAGTGTAGTAAACTACATTATTATTCCTTAAAATGTAATGTTCTTCCCAGAGGGAATTACATATCAAGGACCCATTGTTACCAACTTTTGTTACGTGATTTTGGACAGTGAAATGTGAGTGGTGTTAAATGACATTTAAAAAAATGAATTAAAAGATGTGTATTAGGTTCCATGACTGCCTTAACAAATTGCCACAAACTTGTAGCTTAAAATAAAAGAAATTTATTCTCTCATAGTTTTAGAAGCTAGGAATCTGAAACCTAGGCATCAGTGGAGTTGGTTCCTTCTTCGGAGACTCTGTGGAAGAAACTGTCTCATGCTTCTTAGATTCCAGTGGTTGAGGACAATCCTTTTCATTACTTCAATTTCTGTATCTATCATCACATAACCTCTTACTCTGAGTGTGTCTGTGTCCTCTCTTCTTTTTATGAAGACAATTTTCTTTGAATTTAGGGCCATACCTAAATCCAGGATGATTATACCCTGAGATCCCTAACTATATCTACCAAGACCTATTTCCAAATAAAGTCATATTCTGAGGTTCTATGTAGACATTAATTCTGAAGGAACTCTATACAATCTACTACACCAAGTAACTTGTATTAGATTTCTAGGGCTGCCATAGCAAAATACTGCAGACTGCATGTCTTAAACAGCAGAAACTCACTCTCCTACAATTCCGGAGGCTAGAAATTCAAGATGAAAGTCTCCGCAGGTTTGGTTTCTTCTGAGGTCTTTCTCAATGACTTGCAGATACCTGGATCTCTGTGTCCTTACATGGTTGACCCTCCATCCCTGTTTGTGCCCTAATCTCCAATCCTTTTAAGGTTATGAGTCTTAAGGGATTAAGGTTCACTTTCAGAACCTCATTTAACCTTAATTGCATTTTTAAAGACTCAATCCCTTTACAGATTCATATTCTGAGGTACTAGGTATTAAACTTTAACACACAACTTTTTGGGAGGATGTAATTCAGCCATAACATAACCAAAGAATAATGAGCAAAGAAATTTGACAATTAAAATATAAAGATATATGAATAACAAATAATTACATGAAAAATTTTCAATGTCAGTAGTCATTAGAGAAATGTAAATTAAATCAAAATAATAAGACTTACTCTTCCAGATTTAATATTGAAGAGTTTTGAAAATGTCACTCCCATCTTTACAACAAAAGAAAGCTGAATGAATGGAAAATTAACACCTTTTCTTGGACACACTGGAGAACTGATGTTGCAGGGCATTTCATCATTGAGAAATATTGAGAGACAGGTGAATCCTAACAGTTACAGCTGAGACTTGCTCCCATGAAGCAAATGGAGTTGTAAAGTTCAGTGAGAAACTCCTAGAGGCATCAGGCTTACACAGCCCTCCACATTTGTGGGTTTTACCTCCAGGGACCCCACCATGCTTTTATATTGAAGATCTGAGCAAGATCCTCTCATTGCTCTGGTGGGTAGGTGTGAGGGGGGAGAGTAATTGTTATGAAAAGCCAAAAAAGCCCTTTATTTTCTCCATTAAAAAGACTTACTTTCCAAAGGGAAGGGCAGTAAAACCCAAGAGCATTGGTAAGCTATATGGAGCTGTTAGAGCACAGAGAAACAGACCCACAAAACATTCAGATTTTGTTGTAAAATCACAGCAAGTTTCTAATCTAATCCTTTTACAATTACAACACGGGATTCCAGTATAACAGCAGTTGAGTACAGCTGACAGGACCGAAATATCCAGACTCCAATGAGAAGGAGTTTCTAGGGAAGCTCAATGACAGCAGGGGAGATAGAATCAAGGACCCTAAAGGAATTTAAACCCATTTTCCTGAGAGTTACCACAAACATTAAGTGGAATTCAACACCTGGATCAAATTAATATAAATCCTCTAACTAAAGGCTTGTCTACTTCAATTTCTATTACTTACAAAATGTCACACTTTGCACAATAAATTCTCTTCATGATATTTCATTTTGAATTATACATTGAATAAGGAGAACAATTATAGAGAGAATCTCTACGGACCTTGGTGCTATAAACATTAGTGTTTGAGTGTCTGAGGAATCACATTCTTAGAAACAGAGAAAAGGCCATGCATATTATTTGAACCATATTGAATTAAAATACTAATTCCACTACAATTTTATGACCACATGCATTGAAATGATAAAAATAGTCACTGGTACCCTTATATCTACTGTACTTTAACAAGATGTGTTAGCATTCCAGCACTTAACATTGTTTATAACTCAATAGTGAAAGGCTATGTACTTAATTGTTAGGATATTTCCATTATTTGATTGTTGCTTTTTTGTTTGATAATAGTAAGATTTAATACATATGTCCTAAAATTGTAATTGCTGGCTTTGTAATGTATGTCATTCTTCTCTCATAATTTCAAAGTGTAGCATTTTAAATATATATTCTATATTCATTTACTAAATAGTATATTTCTCCTCAAAGGACACGAATCTCTGTACATTTCAGAAGATGATACTACCCCATTATGACGGAACCACTTGCAAACTGAGGCCTCTACTTAAATGTCAAATAATAAATATCTACAGTGTGTGTATTCCTTAGCCGTTAGCGTCAGCAAGAGAAATGATTGAAGTTTCTTCTCTCTGAAAGTGACAGAGTATTCTCCTGAACTTACTACTATATATATATTTTTTTTAATTTGAAATGGAATTTCAATCTTGTTGCCCAGGCTGAAGTGCAATGGTGCGATCTCGGCTTACTGAGACCTCCACCTCTTGGGTTCAAGTGATTCTCCTGCCTCAGCCTCCCAAGTAGCTGGGATTACAGGTGCCTGTCACCATGTCTAGAAAATTATTTTCTTTTTTTCTTTTTTGTATATTTAGTAGAGAACAGAGTTTCACCATTTTTAGTAGAGATAGAGTTGGCCAGGTCTCGAACACCTAACCTAAAGTGATGGGAGGCTGCCTTGGCCTCCCATACTGTGTGTTCTTATAACTGGTCCAGATCTCACATCATGGCTTTGTAGATTCTATATTCTTTAGAAGGAATTATCATTTGAACCTAGAAACTTCATTGCCAGAGGAGCAGGATGGGTTCATTTTCACTAATTGGCAACCACAGAGGTGGAAGCTCAGAGTGTATGCTGTCAAAAGTCATTTATGTTTTATACTTAAAAGGGTTCTAAATACAGCAGATTCAGCCAATAATTGCATTAAAATTTCAAAAATCACCACTACATATTTTTTAACCAAAAACCACCTGTACCCAAAAACCTACTGAAATTTTAAAAAAACAGCCACAGATTCCTGCAGAAACAGAATCAGCATTTCCAAGGGACAGGTCTTATACTTTGAGCCAAATGGAATTCTAGCACAGCCTGTCGAAGGATGAGTGTTCAGAAACTCTGCTCTGTATCCACCTAGCAGTTTTCATTATTAGAAAGAGATACTTTCCCCAAAGTGGTTCTGGAAATCTATGATATACTGACTTTCCTCTCATGAGATAGTCAATTCCCTCACTCTCCTCTCTGATCCTTTTGTAAATTATGTATCCGTGAAATATTTCATCATGTATGAGTTTCTGATTGTTACTTATGCGGTTATGACAACTTTGCCCTGAATAAATGTGTATAGCACTCATAACATTTCTTCCTACTAGATAATTGGGCTAGATACAAATGTAACTAAATTTCAGAAAATCCCTATGGGGAAAAGTAGTTATATGCAATCTTTCAAAAAAAAATTCTAGAGCAGTACTATAATATCACAGTGCAAAATAAAAGGGAGAATTTAGAAGAAATAAAAGCATTTAAACTTAACTACATGCTTTGCCTATGGCCTCAGAAAAAAAAATAATGTGTTTGAAATTAAATAGACTTTTAATCCTGTATTTTTTCACTTTTTCTCACCAGACAGAATTTATAAGAGATAATAATACCTTACGCCTGTATAGTATATTTCACTTTTCTATGTGCTTTCCCATGAATTATTTAATTTTCTGAAGGTCAGTTGACATCGCATCTATATTGAACTTTGTTATCAGAATGTGCTTGGCCTTTGCCTCTGCTACTCCCAATGTTTGAAATGCTTTTTGCTTCTTTATACCCTCTGTGCTTGGCTATTACTCTTTTTTCAGTTCCTAACCTAGAAATTGTCCCTTCTGGAAAGTCTTTTTCTACCTTGGCTTCTGGTTAAAAGCTTTTCTTATTTATTTATACAGAATGGTGAATTCCATTGTCTAGAAATTCATTTTCACACAATATTGGGATTTTCAGTTCTTTATGTGTCTTTTCCAGTGGAATATAAGTTTCTGATAAACTGAAGACCGCATTTTTCATCATCTTTTCCATTACTGGGAAACATTTAGAAGATACTCTTATAAAAATCTGTTGAATAAATGAATGAATAAATATTAGTGAATGAACAACTTTTAATATCCCTTTTGGAACTACATATAAACTGATATGGTTTGGCTCTGTCCTCATCCAAATCTCATTTCTCTTGCCTGCTTCCATGTGACTTTGCTCCTCATTCACCTTCCACTATGATTGTGAGGCCTTTCCGGCAATGTCAAACTGCGCGTCCATTAAACCTCTTTCTTTTATAAATTACCGGTCTTGGGTATGTCTTTATCAGCAGTGTGAGAACAGACCAATATACTAAATTGGTACCAGTAGAGTAGGGCACTACTCTAAGGACATCTGAAAATATCAAAGCGACTTTGGAACTGGGTAACAGGCAGAGGTTGGAACAGTTAGGAGGGCTCAGAAAAAGGAAAATATGGAAAAGCTTGGAACCTTCTAGAGACTTGTTGAATGGCTTTGACAAAAATGCTGATAATGACATCGGCAATAAAATTCATGCTGAGGTGGTCTCAGATAGAGATGACAAACTTGTTGGGAAGTGGCATAGTTGACTCTTGCTATGCTTTAGCAAAGATACTGACAGCATTTTGCCCCTTCCCTAAAGATTTGTGAAACTTTGAACATGAGAGAGATTATTTAGGATATCTGATGAAAGAAATTTCTAAGCAACAAAGCATTCAGGATGTGACATGGGTGCTGTTAAAGGTATTCAGTTTTTAAAGGGATACAGAATATAAAAGTTCAGAAAATTTGTAGCCTGATAATTTGATAGAAATGAAAATCCCATTTTCTGACAAGAATATCAATCTGGCTGCAGAAATTTGTATAAGTAATGAGGGCTGAATGTCAGTCACCAAGACAATGAGGAAAATGCCTCCAGGACATGTCAGAGGTCTTCATGGCAGCCCCTCCCATTAGGGGCATGGAGACCTAGGAGGAAAAAATGGTTTCGTGGGCCGGGCCCAGGGTTCCTCTGCTGTGGAAAGTCTAGGGACTTGGTGCCCTGCATCCCAGCCTCTCCAGGCCCATGTACATTTGGGTCATGGATTTAGAGTGCAAGCCACATATTTTGGAAAC
>PVKP010009011.1:28562-70306 GCA_004027715.1 Plecturocebus donacophilus
TGGGGCACTGCCTAGTGGACCTATAAGAAGAGGGCCACTATCCTGCAGACCCCAGAATGGTAGATCCACTGACAGCTTGCACTATACACCTGGAAAAGCCACAGATACTCAACAGCAACCCATGAAAGTAGCATGAGGGAGACTTCTACCCTGAAAAGCCACATTGGTGGACCTGCCCAAGACCATGAGAATCCACCCACTGCATCAGCATTATGTGGATGTGAGACATGGAAACAAAGGAGATCATTTTGGAGCTCTAAGATTTGACTACCCTGTTGGATTTTGGACTTGCACAGAACCTGTATCCCCTTTCATTTAGGCCAATTTCTTGCATTTGGAATGGCTGCCTGTACTCTTACTGTATCTAGGAAGTAACTTACTTGCTTTTGATTTTACAGACTCATAGGCAGAAGACTTGTTTTGTCTAAGATGAGACTTTAGACTGTGGATTTTTGAGTTATGCTAAAATGAGTTAAGACTTTGGGAGACTGTTGGGAAGACAAGATTGATTTAGAAACGTGAGGACATGAAACTTGGGAGGGGCCATGGGCGAAATGATACGTGTTGACTATGTCCCCACCCAAATCTTATTTTGAATTATACTTTCCATAATTCCCACATGTTGTGGGAAGGATCCAGGAGGACATAATTGAATCATGGGAGTGAAAATTTCCCATGCTATTTTCATGATAGTGAACAAATCTCATAAGGTCTGATAGTTTTATAAAGGAGAGTTGCCCTACACAAGTTCTCTTCTCTTGTCTTCCACCATGTGAAATGTGCCTTTCAACTTCTGCCATGATTTTGAGGTCCCCACAGACATGTGGAACTGTGAGTCCATTAAAGCTTTTTCTTTTGTAAATTGCCCAGACTCAGATATGTCTTTATCAGCAGCATGAAATCAGACTAAATATATAAACCAACACTGAGTAAATAAAAATGTTAGTATATAAAACTGCAGATTTATAAAGCCAAAACAGAAACTTTTTTGAGGTTTTCCAAAGTGCAGAGATGTCACTTTATTCAAGGTATATATACACATACCTTGGTATAAAAATGGTATACATACACCTGGTGTTGAGTGTCTGCAGCTTTTCCAGGTGCACAGTGCAATATATGATATATATATGTGTATGTATATATATATATTTTTTTGAGACCGAGTTTCGCTCTTCTTATCCAGGCTGGAGTACAATGGCACAATCCAGGCTCACCACAACCTCCTCCTCCTGGGTTCAAGTGATTCTCCTGCCTCACCCTCCTGAGTAACTGGGATTACAGGCATGTGCCACCATGCCCAGATAATTTTGTATATTTTAATATGCAATTTTATATATTTTATAAAATGTGCAAATATATAAAGAACATTGTGTGTTTTTCCCAACAACTATCCAAGTAATTTTAAACATAGTTACTATGATTTACCAGCAGCTGGTTTAAAAAGTTTTCATAATAAAAGTGTCACTTTTTATATCATATCAAAGTAAATACAAATTGAAAAGCCAACTACCAATACATTACTAATGGGTTAAGAGGAATTTAAACTTATGAATGTTGCAATGGAATATTGCTCTAAGTGGTCACTTGATTAGCTGGCACTCTTTCAATAACCTTTATAAAGCTCCCAGCAATCTTCAGTCAATGAATCTATCCATCAAGGTAGATATGTCTTTGAAGTGTTCAATCTGGCCATTACATGAAAGGAAGCAGCAATTATTAGAACTTGATTGTTTGGATATGTGATTCAGATCCTGATCAAAGCTGTCATTACTCTAGGGTATGTGATGCAAAGCATTCAGAAGCTCTTCATTACTCAGGAAAAATCTTTGGCCTTGAAGTTTAAAACTTTTTTACCTCTTAACCCGTGTTGCACCAGATATGCATTCATGTAAGAGAACCAATTCCACCATCATCCTACTGTGATAGAAGGCTAACCAAAATACTATTTCATAGGTACCTATGATATTTCAGTGATGCATGTGAAAATAACCTTGTGTATTTCTGTGGCATCATTTCTCCAAGGAGCTCAAAGTACTTAATAGAGCTGTTAAATTCTCCCCATCTTACCTTTCAGGGAGAAGTGGAGATCCCTGACAACATAATTCACATGCAGTTACATATACTGCAGATCAAGTCTTGCCTTTTATAAAGTTACTGTACATTTTTAAAGACCCCTAAAATAGTATTGGCTGTTAATACAGGTATTGATAGATCTGCTCAATTTGCTCAATATCTATTTATTGAAAGCCCAGGCTGAGACACCGTTTGACATACTTAATCCCTATGCTCTGACACTATGATAATAGCTGACACTTACTGAGTACCTATCATGAATGATTTATTGGGCTAAATATTTTTATGCATTCCTTGTAATTTCCCACAATTAACATCCGATATAAATTTATATATGAGAAGCCTCACGTTTATGGAGTAGGCTGCCTGAATTCTCACAGCTGAGAAGTGTTGTGGGTGCTGGAAGTCAAATCCAGTTATAGCCAGTTCTAGAATTGTTGCTTTTCCATTATCTCAATCAGATATCTTTTTTTGTGAAAAATATCACCTCCTTAAGTTAAGATTTTAATTTCCACTGACAAAACTGATTTTTCTCGAAGTCCTTCATCAAATAATACTAAGTAAATTATTGAACATTAGGGTTGCAAAGCATATTGAAGTCATTGAATTATTTGAGAGATGAGATTTAAAAAAGATTAAAAATAAATTAAAAAGTACTACCTTTTGCATAAATAATAGCTTTATATTGCTATAACAACAATATAATATTCAATATAATGACATCATCTGCCTATCTACCTGTCTACCAAGATTTATTAAAGTTAATATTATTTACTCTCCTGAGACTCTTCCATGAGTCCCAAGCTTGGAACACTCCACTGGTGTAAGAGAATAGAAGGTATGATTTTGACTTTAGTATCCTCAGGGAGGTAAATAAGGACAATAGAAGTTACTAGTCTTTTTTTAAGTTACTGACTAATTATGAACGCAAATTGTAAATATCATTGACTTTCTCTATTAGAGTGAATTCACTTCCACCTTTTTTTTTTTAGAAAAAGAGAGAAAAGGAGAAAGAAAGAAAGAAAGAAAAAGCAAAAGAAAGAAAGAAAAAGCAAAAGAAAGAAAGAAAGAATGAAAGAGAGAAAGAAAGAGGACGAGAAAGTCACTTCCATCTTAATGCAAGTAATCTCTGCTTCAACTGACATCAAACAAATTTAAATATTTCAGCCAAATGAATATATTTAAGTCAAAACTACACACATGGGCTTTGTGAGTAATTCTCTATAATTATCATGCACACAGTATAAGGACACAGTATCATGTGTGCAATAAATACCAGTACAACAATTGTTTCAAAAACCTAGTGATATTTAGACACTTAAAAGCTTTCAAAGTCCAGATGTTATTCAGTTTATGTTGACATTTAAATGTGAGCTGGATTTCTAAAATACATGAGAACTTTCAGTAGGCTTATTAAGTAAACATTATTACCATCATTTAAATGATGGTAAAATACAAACCTGTTGTTCTAACACTATGAAATATTAGTAACTATATAATATGGCAAATATTCATATTTTGGTAAGAATATAATCATCTTGCATCCCCCTGGGCATCGTGGCCCACGCCTGTAGTCTCAGCACTTTGAGAGGCTGAGGCAGGTGGATCACGTGAGATCAGGAGTTCAAGACCAGCCTGGCCAACGTGGTAAAACCCCAACTCTACTGAAAAAATTAGCATGGCATGGTGGTGTGCACCTGTAGTCCCAGCTACTTGAGAGACAGAGGCAGGAAATCACTGGAAGCTTGGAGAAGGAGGTTGCAGTGATCTGAGATCACACCACTGCACTCCAGCTGGGTGACAGAGCAAGATTACATCTAAATAAATAAATAAATAAAAGCATCTTGCATCTTAAATTACTTGACATTTAAAATAAAACTCACATTTACTTGTATTTTTATATATCTATCTCAATACTGACCTATTTACTTATCTATCTTTATATATATTTTCTATTGTTTTAAGATGTTATAAGTGTGACAATTTTATAAATTATCGCTTTCACATTCTTTGGAACTACAATTTATTTTAGTGTTTATTGCATCTTTGTTATTATTTGTATGGAGGGGATAGGAAATTATCTTCCTTGTCATGTCCCATCTGAGAAATAAGGCACAGGTTTGTTCATTTTCTCAGTACCCAAACTTATCCATGGTTTTATCAATACAACCTTCACATTTTTCTTCTGAGAAGAGTAGAGTGTTGGGATTGTTCTGTGGCTCACTTCAGAACTAAAGTCTTCAGATTTATTTCCGATTTTATTCCTTTCTCAACCCACAGGAAAGTAAAATAAAATCAACAAGGCAAAAGGTTAGGCAAGTGTTCTACCAAAACTGCTATTTAAGGGAGGTCCTTGACTTTGGAAGCTAGAAAGCCACAGTACAGCTTGATTTTTGTTTGTTTGCTTGCCTCTGGGTTTGCTTTGAGTTATGCTCTAACTTTTTTGCAGAAGGTAGCCCAAGTTGTAGTTGGAATGTTGGAAGACAGTACAATATATAAAGGGAGAAGTAAAAGATAACACAGACAAGAAAATACATAGGTCCACATTAGTTAATGCTGCAAAATTTTATCTTATGATATAATTCTTGAATTAAATATATATTTTTATATTTATTGCTATTCCCAATACATTTCCCACCTTCACAGTAACTCTTTGAGAAACATAAGACATGATCAAGTTGTTCCATTTTATGTCTAAGAAAAATTTGTTATTGACATTTGAGTGATGCATTTATGTTCATTTCGCTAGTCTGTACCCCTGAAAACAAGTACTATTGCTATTCCAATATTACAAACTTCAAAAAAAAATTTAAAATTAGCATTAAGAACACTGATAGTCAACTAAATAGCTTTGAATAAATCCATGATCATAATTACTTGTATAAATGCCACTAGACACCAATTGTATGTTCATATCACATCTAGAAAAAAAGATAAAGTTTTTTTAAAATTAGAATCTTCTGAAACTTACTGTTTTGAGCATCAAGATACAGTTTTCTGATTAAATTGAATTTTTTTAAATCCATTTTTTTTTACTTAATAGAATTTCAACTGCTACAAAATAAAATTTAATCATTAAAGTATTCTGTGTGATACTTTTTGTGGCTCAAATTTATTATTTTTACCTTCATTTATATTTGTGTATATGGATAACTATGTTAGAAAAATTTTGTAATATTTTACCTACTAAAAGTTTTACTGTGCTATTATTTCTACCCTGCTTTTACTATTTTCAGAATTATTATATGACTCTCCTCTGATACCACTGTATTTGTTTATGCCCTCCAATTATTGAATAAACAATTCATATTAATGTATTAATTCTATTAATGTATCAATAAAATGAATACAATTGGACAAACTTCACTATTTTCATCTCTCAAAACAAAATCTTGTTATGAAAAATAAAAATTTATAATCTTTCTTGTGTATGAAAAGATTCTAAGATTGTAGCAGAATTTGGTGAGCCAAAATATATATTCTCCCTACATAATATGTTATCATTTCATAGCCTTGTCTAAAAAGCATGTATGTAAAAGTCAAAGTACACAAAGTCAGTTGATGCTTTGGTCAATTGTATTCTTATATGCCAGTAATGAACAAGTAAAATCGAAATTAAAAAGGTATTAGCACTAAATAAGTAAAAATAAATTTTAAAATTATTTTCATTTATAATTCAAAAGGGAAATTATAAATCTAACAAAATAAGTACACAATCCATATGTTGTAAATGACAAAACACTAATGAAAGATATCAGATTATTGAAACAAATTAAACCTTGTACATGGATTGGAAGACTCCATATTTTTTAAATGCCAATTCTGGCCAGGCACAGCGGCTCATACCTTTAATCTCAGCACTTTGGGAGGATGAGGCAGGCAGATCACGTGAGGTCAGGAGTTTGAGACCAGCCTGGCCAACATGGTGAAACCTCATCTCTACTAAAAAACAAAAATCAGCCAGATGTGGTGGCAAGCACCTGTAATCTCAGCTACTTGGAGGCTAAGGCCAGAGAATCGCTTGAACCTGAGAGTCAGAGGTTGCAGTAAGCCAAGATAACACCACTGTATGCCAACATGGAGACTGGATGAGAGAGCAAGACTCCATCTCTCAAAAAAAAAAAAAGCCAATTCTTTCCAAATTTATCTATAGATTAAATGCAATCATAATGAAAATGTCATTGGAAAGATGGACAAATTAATACTAAAATTTACATGGTCAGAATACTATAATAATCAGAACAATTCTGAAAACAAAAGGATAAAATCAGAGAAATTATATTGCCGAATTTTAAGAATTCCCATAAAGCTGTAGTAATCAACACAGTGTAGTACTGGTAAATGATAGGTATAGATTAATGAAATGAAATAGATAGCTCTGAAATAAACATATACAACCATGGTCAATTCATTATTCACAAAGATGCAAATTTGTTTCAAGTAGAGAATGAGTATTTTCTCAATAATTCAACAAATAGTGCTGGAACAATTGTACATTTCCATATATTACAAAAAAGTGGAAAATGAGTTTTAACAAAATTAATCTAAGATTTTATCTGAAATGATTTTAGATTCATTACAGAAACTTTACATCTATTTTGCTAAAAGAAAGATGTAAGACCCAAAGGGTTATATGTTATAGGAATTAATTCATATGACATTACTAAAAGGGTAAAATTATATAAATAGGAAACAAATCAATGGTTACCAGAGAGAACTCTAAAGTGTAGCTAAGAGGACATACACACTAATTTTGGGGATAATGAAACTATTCTCTAATAGTTCTGAGGTGGTGAACCTTTAACTCTATGAGTGTGGAAAAATCTGTAGAACTGTATATTATAAAGCATAAACTTCAATGTATACAACTTACAAACATACACACACACATGCGCACACACACACAACCAGAGGTTCAAAGATCTCAGCAAAGAATGCAAACTTACAGACTTAGACAAAAGCATCTAATTCTATCACAAATAACTTCACCGATGAGGTGAGTAAAATCAGGAACTGATTTAAGTACCTTTGAATTATGATTTTTCACTGCAAACTGTACAATTAAAGACAAAACAAGCTGCAAATAAACACTGTATTCTGATTGCTAAAACTATTTCTCAAAGTGACATGGGTTAATAATTCTGAAACTCCCTTCCATGTATACTGGGGTTGAACTAACAAGTAAATGAATGGTGGATGGTGAATAGCTAGAGCCAAGTTTCACACTGTTGGACAGTGAAGTTACAGAGAAGAAAGGAGAAGACTGGAATAAATTGTATTATATTGAATTAGCATTGGAGCTATCAGTAGGGGTTATTTTTAGCTTAAATATATACATACATATATAATTTGTATATATAGACAGAAAAATAATTGTAGTTATGTAACAATACATAAATTTGAATAGACATACAGATTAGAATATATTATATTAGAATATACTATATTAAATTTTATTTTATATTTATATTATTAGTGTATATGTATATTTTATAATATATATTATATTATATTAGGAGATATATATATATATATATATATACACACACACACAGAGAGAGAGAGAGAGAGAGAGAGAGAGCTGGCACCACTAGAAGTGGTGACATCCCAGTAGCTACAATTGCCAGCACTTCTTTTCGATTGCTGTTTTCCAATAACCAAAACAAAAACTTCTTGAAGGAATGATAATTCTTAGGATTGGGATAGGGCTACTACAAAATGAGCTTTGAGTGTCTTTAATTATATTTCACAAATGATTCTTTAAATTTGTTTGGTGTTTGAATTCATACTGTCAAAACATTATTAGAGTGATTAATTGGACATTTGAAGTACATTAATTATTTCTTTAGATACTAGTATGGTTGAAAGCTTTGAACTTATATTCATGGTTTGGTTGGTTATTTTTATTCTGATAATGAAGAGTTTTAGCATCACTAGTACAATGTTACCCACAGGAGTATTAACTATATAGATAATAGTTCATTCAGCTATTTTTCTCTTGTGTATTAGAAATCACATTATATTATATCTTAGGGAATATTGTTATGACTCTGCAAACTTGAGTTTTATTTGCTTTCAGAATATCTAGATGTAACTTATTACTCTGTGCTGTCATTGATATGTCTCCTTCAACAGACCGTAAATTTTGCTACATGAAAAGGATTCATGTCTGTCAATAGATTCCTAGTGAGCAGCTCAGTTCTGAGTACATAACTTATATTACAAATATATTTTTAATGAATTAATCCTTAATAGTTTAAATATGCATATGTTTATATCCAGAATGTAGCACTACTCCTTCTGATTGCCTTAGATATCAAACCAATTAATTTCTAAAACAATGAGAAATTAACAAATTGAATTTAAAACTATATTAATGGAAAATATTTCAAAACCACAAAATTGTTATCTAAATGTCCTTTAGAACATTTCTATAAATAGGGGCCCATATGGTATTAAATTAGATCTTCCTCTCTGAGAACACAAGGCATATTCTAGCAACAATATCTCTTTCTGTGCTATTAAGTCAGGGACATGACACTCTTCTTGTGAAATATCCAGCTACCTTCATCCTCTCTTATGTTAGTAATTCAGAACAAACTATTTTCTTTTCACTTAAAAAAAATTCCCGAGTGCTTTAGAAAATGCAATGTATTTTTCCAATTGAATTTATTACATTTACTAGATATAGATTTATTACAGCTTTAGTAATCAAAAGGAAAAAAGAAAAAGGTACAAGGCCATATAAGGAATGAAAATAAGTCTCAAAATTTATGAACACATAAATGTTGACATTTTATACATAGCTATTTTTAGTAAGTTTGACTCCACAAATATGTTTTCCTGTGTGGTGAGCAAAAACCAGAAAATCCATAGTTGGAACTTTAGAAAGATAGTAGAAAGAACTTCAGAAATAATTCCAAGAATGATTACTATTAATAATATCTGCAACAATAGAGTTAATATTCACTACAAATGCACTATGTACACCAGAAACAACGTAATAAACATTAGCTATAGAATTTCATTTACTGGGCATAACTTTTCTGAGTTACAGGTAATTGCATTTATTTTATATTTTAACAAGAAAGAAGATCCCTGAAAAGAAAACATGAAGGCTAGGAAAAGAACTTTGGGAATCTCAATGACGTTAATCTAAGATTTTCAGATGTTATGAATACAGATTCCTGAAGATTTGTCTAAAGTATCAAATGATACCAAGAATTAAAGAGGGTGTGAGGATGTGGAAAATAAAGTGTTTAAGACTATGTCAGGAATTTATGAGTGTGATTTTAAAGGGAGTCAGAGGTAAGAAAACGTTAAAACTGTAAAAAAGGGAACTCACCCAAACAGATTCAGCTATGATTTGTTAAATACAAACCTATGTGAAATTGATTCAGAAAGATCCCTGGGAAAAACACAAAGAAAAGATTTTAAAAAATGGGTGAGAAGGCTAACCTTGGAAATATGTAGATGCAGTTTTTATTTTCTATAACTTATGTTTTGAAAAATCTAAGAGCTAGTAAAAACAGCCACTTGGAGAGGAAAAAGTAAACAGAAAATTGGGGAAGTTCATTACTGATTGGTGTTGCATCTTGGGAAAGTAGGTGACTAAGACTGAGAGAATGAGAGCACTAGCAATAGGAGGGGGGCTTGACAAGAGTAAAGGATTGGCCTTGGTAAGGCGGCACTCTGGAAAATGGAATAGGCAGGCAATAAAATACAAAATATTCATGAAGATTACATGGCATATGGGAATATCTTAAGCAAATTAGACACCAGAAATTAGCAAGTGCACTAGAGGAGATTGAAATAATACTAGATGAAGAGCTGGGGCTAAGTCTACATGTACCAGAAAATAGTCTGGAGAATATTTTCCTAAAATATCGTCATGGCTAACTGGATTAAAATCACCTGAAGGGCTTGTTGAGAACGCAAATTCTTAGGCCACAAGGCAGTCTTTCTGAATCAGAAACTCTGCAGGTGGGGCCCATAATCTGTAATTTAACAACTTCTGGAGTAAAATTTATGCACATTAAAGTGATATACTACATTAGGAGAAAAGAGAGCCTGAAAGAGCACATGGGAGGGAGGGAGAGAGAAAGAGAGTGAGAGTATGTATGTGACACAGAGAAAGAAGACATTGTAAAAGCGTAAGTGTTTTTCTGTGGCTACCGTGATCTAGGAAGTTTACCATAAAGTGGTAGGTAGAAAATATTCTACCCATGTTAACTATTTTAATGGTTAGAAGACACAGTTTTGATATAGCAGAACAACTAAAACTTAATTACTTTAGGCTTAGTTAGAAATATGTCTAATTTTGTCACATATAGGGGAACATACGGTTATCAGAAGGGTTGTGTTAATGTCAGGTTTTTAGAAAATTCTTCTTTCATAGAGACCTGAAACTTCTTGTCCCTGTATATAAATATTTTCTTTCTTAGGGAAATAAAATTCTTAATAATTCTTATTATTTTATTTTTCAAAGAAGTATCACAGATACCACTTTTACTTTGATCTGTGTGTTGGCACATGTTTTCACTTATGTAGTGATAAATAAGTTTACATATTTGAATATACATATTTCTGTATTTCTTTCCTTTGATTTTTGGTTCAGAAGCCTGTAACTTTATTATATTAAATATATAATCCCATATCTATTTAGCAAAAGTTTGGTATTTTTGTTACACCTAGGAATTTGTTTATTGCCAGAGTTAATAGCTAATGCTATATAATCAATGGGCCAAGTAAAACCCACCATCAGGAAAGAATCACTTTCCCTGTCAGCCTCAGGAAAGTTTATTCATAGAGTTGAGGCCATTACCTGTAATTCTCAGAGACTATGACCTATCATTTCCTATAGAGGGCTATCTAGACTGTGCCATTGTGTATCCCTTTACCATCATTATTTGTCTGTCTCCAAAACAAGTGAGCAGTGCAACCTCAGGACTCAGAGATACTGACACCCGTGTTGTTCCCCACATGAAATCATAAGATTAAAAGAAACACAAATAAAATCTTCATGTTTATGGGCATTTATTTTCACATGGAAAAATGACACGGAGAACAATTCAGTTGATCCCCCTCTCTTATTTTAATTTTAATTTAATTTTACTTTTTTTTTTTTTTGAGATGGAGTCTAGCTCTGTCGTCCAGGCTGGAGTGCAGTGGCACAATCACAGCTCACTGCAAACTTCACCTCCCGGGTTCAAGGGATTCTCCTGACTCAGCCTTCCAAGTAGCTGGGATCCCAGAGACCCACCACCACATCTGGCTAATTTTTGTATTTTTAGTAGGGATGAGGTTTTGCCATGTTGGCCAGGTTGGTTTTGAACTTCTGACTTCAGGTGATCTGCCTGCCTTGACCTTCCAAAGTCTTGGAATTACAGGCAGGAGCCACCACAACTGGCTCCACTCTTCTCATTTTCTAAAATCTCCTGTTTATTGAAATTAAAAGAGTTGAATTGTGAGCATTTGAATATGGGGAATTTCCACTCAGAAATTATGTAGACTATAAAACCAAGTGGCATTAACTATTAAATAGTAACAGTAGTAATTCATTGTAGTTTAAATCAATATAATTAGATAGAATATAGGTTTTCAGAGCTAGTAGAAATAATAATAGATCAAACAATAAAACCATGTCATAAGTACTTTTTAATATGATATTTTAATCCTCAAATTCAACCTAACAGGGGCTTTTAGATTGTTTGCACTTAGAATCAGTAGGAGGAGACCAGTGATAAAAAGTTTTCTCTCTGCTGAGAAGAACGTAGTGCCTTTAGTGGACATAGCATTTAACCAGGAGGGGCTGGGAGAGAGAAGGTACATGGTCAGACCTATCATGTCTAATTCAAAGTTGAAAGGAATCTGTACTATATAACACAAATTCAAAACCCTTAACAATTTTAGAGTTATATTGACGTACATACATACTATTATGTGTATATATATATATATATATATATATACTCACTTGTATATATGTATACTTACAATTATAATGAGAATAACATTTTTGCTTTGACAAGTTTTATTCAAAATTAAAAAGAAAAAATTATAATTGGATTATTTAAATTCAATTATTTAAAATATTTATTGTGATGCTCTTTCTCAACCAATAACATTAGGTAATAGTAAAAACAGGGAACCATATAAGCTGATCTGTGTATTTCTTTCTGCTTGTGAATATTTGGTAGCTTTTAATGTCAATTGCCAATTGTATCTACTAAACAGGAGCTAGATGAATAGTACCATGGAAAGAAAACAAGACAAAAACAAATGCAACAGTGTGAAATATTTTCTAAAAACATGTTTTTTTTTGTTATTCTGATGAAATTTATTGTTAAAAGTAGACATTTGTACTTCCTTTGGTCATTTTTTATCACCCTCTTCATAATTAAATACTGCAGTAGTCTTCATTATCAAAAATTTATTCAGATATTCAGATGATTAGAGACTTTAGTTATCCAACAATTTCATTGCGTTTTCATTTATCAAATTAATAACTAATAACATAACGGTCTTTTAATAAACAGATCTAGCAGCTTAGTGTGAACTAACAGAATTTCAATTTAAGTTGTCAAGTATTGTTACTATTTATAATGTTTTTTAAGGAATATTAGTTATGAGTCAGGTTGTGAGCTAGATACTGAATGTGCATTTAAGCTTCACAATTTCATCAAGTAGGACTTACATCTTTCTCTATTGCACAGATGTGGCATCAGAGGAACAGAAATATTAGTAATAATTGAGAATTCATACAAATTGTTTAGAACCATAAATCTACCTACCTTAGAGAACAGTGTGGGTTCTTTTTAAAGCCCACATTCTATAATATGGCATAATTCAGAAAATTTGATGGAAATAGTAAATTGGATCTTGATTAGGAGAGTATGCAAGAGATAAGGAATTGTAAGCAGCTCACTCATTAAACAACATAGAACTGAAAATGCTTGGAAACTCAGCATGGTTACATTCCTGATCATCACTGCCATTTAGATGCCAAGATGAAGAAAAACAATTAGATATTCATAATGATAATGAGAGGCACTATTAGTTTTATGTATTGGATTAAGTCAATCAACCAGTGGAACATTACTAGATTTTATGTAATTATACTATTTTAAAAATGCAGATTAATCATTTGTTATTCAATGATCATAGCTCACCAATAGTTATTATGCTCAATACACAAAGAAGCAAGGTAAAAATCCAAGCACTATATTCTAGCAAATGTTACAAATAAAAATATGTAAATGTTAGAACATGAGATGGCTTTAAAATTAATCACCTTTTAAAAATTTGTCTGAAATTTAAATTTAAATAAGCAATACATAGCTGAACTTAATTTTGTCACTATTTTTCATTGGATCAGATTATTACACAAAAGTAGCTGCATGTTTATTTTCAATTGCAAATCAGGGTGTAAATCCTCCTAAAGACAAGAAAATTATGTCTTTGTATTAAATAAATAATATAATCAAAATGACTCAAATATTAAAATGATCTCTATTGTTACCCTTTTCCTCAAATAAAAACTAAGATTATCTGATTGGTTTATGGAAAAGGGATCAATTGAAGTAAAACTCCTCAATTGACTTCAGTATTAACAATTCTGAAATCAGTCAATGGATCACTCCAAAAGTGAAGATCCATTACACAATGTGAAAGCATTATTTGGCTAAAAATATGCATATCATGTCACCTCTATTGTCCTAAGTAGGATGGCAGCAAGATTTCTGACCACTGAAATTTAGATAAAGCGTGCATTCACTCATTTAACTTGTATCTGTAGCTCAGCTAGAGTGAGTTACATGCTGTGATGGATATTAGGTATATATTCTGAACATAGTATCAATTGACCGTATCAATATGAAGCTTTTAGAAGTAACTTCTATATAGTTTTTTCCCCTCATTTTTTATTTTCTTGAAAAAATATTCCCACTGTGTTCCTAAGTCACAAGAAAATATTAAATGTATAGAAAGCAATGATTTTACACAATAAAATCTATTGCTAAGTATGAAATCAAAAGTGCTAAGGAAATTATTAAAGAAACTGCCAAATAATACAATTAAAATATTGATGAGATAAAAGATTTAACATTACTTTTAAAGATAAAATGTATACATAAACAAAAACTAGAGCAAATAAAGCCCAAGGCTAAATATGAAGTGACGAATAAGATTTTTGCCACCTACATGCGAAAATACAGACAGTGAATGATAGCTAAGAAAGTACTTGTAAAATAGTAGACCTTGCCAAGTGGCAACTGATTGTCTATAAAAACTGGCACATTTATAACAGTAAAATAACAACATAGTGCTAAGTGCTTATTCAATCACTGATACTATTGTCATATTTACTCTAATATCTATTCCTAACTCCAGAAACAAAATGTTTTACAGTGACTTTTTAAAAGGAAGGGTAGGAGAGAAGAATGTATCAAATTCAATGATGAATCATTCTGTTTTGAGAAAAGCATCTGAAATATAATGAATTAGTTTTTAAAAAATAAATGCTTCATCACCTTAGTCTCTAAATTTTTTAGGTATTTATCTTTCTCTAGGAATCTCCCAGTATGTTTAAGCTCCTTTAAAGGGAAATATTTTACAACTGTAACATACTACATAGTAACTCTCAAAACTCAACATGCAATGTGAAGTTTAGGATGACACTAAACATTTCTATTACCACAAATCACGTAAGTACATAAAAAATCTACATTTTTTCAGACATATGTTTAAATTGTTGAATATGCATATTTGTAAACTCTCGTGGATGTGAAACTGAATTGCATTAGATACTGCAATCTCATGTGTACTTACTATGTATGCAAGATTTGTTCAAAGTTTTATGTAAGTAAGCTAGCTGATAATTAAAATTTATTTTAAAGTACATTTCTGTTCCTAGTACAGATCAGCATTTAGTGGAATCTTATTAATTGGCTGTTCCTATGTTTCTTTTCATACCATACCATTAAATAGACCATAATTTGAAGGTAAAGATCAGAGTTAACATTATTCACTACTTTTTCCCCAGCACATAGCAATTTTCAAGGTATACAATAGATATTACATGAATAGTTATGGATTTGATTGATTATTAATCTCTTAAAATACTTTTAAATTCTGAAAGTGTCATATCAATGACATACGTTGATTAATTAATTTTGAAATTGATTCTTTAAGATACCTACAGTAAGCTTCAAGGTTGTTGCAAAGAGGAGTGATATTCATTTTAGAATAGTGTGGACAGATTGTTTATTTAACGAGGAATTTAAATTTGCTATTTAACTTTCTTTAGGAAGTTAATTTTACGTGTTGGGGTATTCCCTCTGAGATACTGTCTGGCAAAACAGTTAAAGTGTAGCCTTGAAGGGCATAAAAATCTCGTCTTGAAGTATCATTCTTCATATCATACTACCAGAAGGAAAACATCAGAAGCAGAAGGAAGACATTTGCCTTTGAGGAAGAGGGATATAATGAATTGATCCTGGACTCCAATTGTACTATAAAGCAAGATGAATGGTTTCCAACTGACATAGCTCCCTTCTTTACAGAAGCCTAAGAAGGGGTGGCCTTCAGGCTTCATCCTCCTAAGCAAGTGCTTGACTGTCTCCCACAACGGGACTCCCCTTTCCCTCGCCCATTTCTAGCATTCATACCATTTATATAAACTCTCTTTTCTCACAGTAATAAACCAGGCTAGGGAGAACATTTTTCACAGCTTCTCCTTCTTCTAGATCTTAGTGTTTTACCTTTTGCGCTGATATGGCATACAGAGGCAATCCCCATACCTTAAAAATATACTTTTCATCATGGATTACAAAGTACATAAACCAAGCAAGTGAGTGTGTTTGGAATCAGGGTTGGGGATAGGATGGGTCTGCATCAGTTTGACAGAGTTCAGTTCTACATTCTCAAGGATATCTATGGAAAGCTGCAGAAGTGACCCATATCAGGGTATAATTTTTCATTTTTCATCTAGGCCTAGTTCCTCCCATAAGAGTGCTTAATGTAAAATGAAATGAACTTTCAGTGTTCTGAAGATATTATTGGGGTTGCTATCAGGGAGTCCATTTTGTAATATATACCCACTTCCTCAAGTTTAGCTTCATAAGTGAGATGAAAATCTACAAAAAATTATAAATATCTAATCAATTTTAAAAAGATATATTATTAAATAACTAATTTGGTATTCTCGGAGAAGTCTGTGAGTTTCTACCAAAAATTGCTGAGGGATCCTTTAAGTAAACTCCTCTGCCATGAGAATATATTGCCAATATTAACACAGTCTATTTTCTTTGAATTTTGAAATTTACATAGCCAATAACAAGGCTAACTTAACATGACATTTGCAAATGATGTGAAGTGGAAAGTTACAGAAATGGAAAAAAGAATGACCAGAAAACATACTAAAATCTCTACCTTATAGGCAATGCCATGATAAAATATCATTCAACATCTCTTACATAGATAAGAATTTTAGATGAGATTAGTATTGGGAGGCAAAGATGCAGCAGCACTTACACTGTTGGAAATGCAGCCTGTCATGCTGGCTCTGCTGAGAATTTTGTCAATATCCAACAGAATTCAAGATTCATATACCCTATAGATTTCCTTTACTTATATAGTCTCACAGATGTGAACTGTATAATTATACTGAAACATGTATGAATTACCCTGAATAATGAAACCGAGTTGACTTTCTTATTGGTTATTTGCTTTATTTCTCTTTAGCACAGAAGCCGAAGTGGGAAAAGTATTGAAATCCTCAAAAAGGCAGATGAAAGCTCGCTTATATGTTGCTTATTATTTTGTGTTATTTTAGAAGCAGATATTTAACATTCCCATTTATCTTGATAACTTGATCTACCATGGTATAAACTACTATTTGGTATATTTGGTGTTTTTATATTTGGTATTTGGTATATTTGGTATATTTGGTATTTGATCTACCATGGTATAAACTACTTGATTGATCAAGATAACTTGATCTACCATGGTATAAACTACTATTTAAAAATCTAATCCATTTATAAATTTTTCACAAATAATGGTTATGTGTGTGTGTGTGCACACACTTGTTTTTTAGGATATAGAGGCAAAGAAAGGGCTTAGGGTTATATTGAAGCATGCACAGAGAAGAAGAGGGACAGAGTGTGTGGGAGAGGAGAGGGTTCATGAGAAGAACCAGCTCAGAAGGAACAGACTCAGAGTCAGATCAACATGCATGTAAGACACTCAGGAATTCTTTCAACACATAATAGCTTGATGCAAGACATTGATTTTACATTTTAGCCAAACATATTCATATCAGGCATACATTGACTCTAGTTGCCACTTTGGTTATACACGCAAAATATTTTTCAAGTAACATTTTATTGTGAAAAAGTAATTTGTTCGTAAAAACTATGACACATATGCTCATAAATCAACTGTTTATTTCCTGCCAGAATACAATGCATTTTGTTATACGTTGTGTAAACCCATGCTTAAGGCTCAAAAACGAATCTTGAAAACACCAAACAACAAAAGCCAATATTTTATTTATAAGTGTTATACAGGGAACTGCATATAATAAAGCAAAGCATTGAAACAAGGTCTTCTACTCCTATGGGTCCACTTTTCACCTCTGAGAAATCACTAGATAGCAAACTCTATTGATATGAAACCAAAAATTATTCCCTTGGTGGAAAATCTTCCCAATGGGAGGGAGATGAACGTGTTTCTGCTGAGGACTCCACAGCATTAAATACAAATAGCTTTGTGCTCCTTGGTTGGCAAGATTGTAAGGAAATGTTATAGAAAATGACAAGAAATATACTGTGTAGAGTTATGTTGCTAAGTGTTTAAACTGGGACCAGTATTCAATATAGAATATAATTTATTTTTATTTTTTAAATTATTCTTTTTAGAGACAGGGTCTTCCTATGATGCTCAGGGTGGTCTCAAACTCCTGGTCTCAATCAGTCCTCCCATATCAGGCTTTTTATTAGCTGAGATTACAGGTACAAGCCACTAAACTTGGCTGGAACATCATATCAATGGAAGTGTTTCATATTTGTGGGGGTCATCCAAACCAATAAAGGTGTATTTGAATGAACAGTAAGGTTAAGACTGATGACAAATAAATTAGGATAGTCTGTGCAAGAAAATGATTTAAGCTCAAGTTTTAAATATGTCAAGAGAAGAGGTTAAAATATTCCCATACTGATACAAAGCCATTGAATGAATAAATTCATGAATCGACAGATACAGGGATAGAAATCATTTCTCTTGATGTGAGTAGAATAAATGGCACATGCTTTCTTTTGGACCTTGATCGTCACTTTTTTCAATAGCAATATTTTATTAACAGTATAAGAGGTGATGACATGTTGAAAGGTGGAAGTTACAATTTGAGTGAAAAGGCAGATAATTAACTTGTAAAAATTCTCCTTGTAAGTAGCCTTTGGGCCTCATTGTTCTCTCAGTTTGAGAAATATTTAACTTGTGCAAGTTCCCCATAAATCGTATAGTTCCTGACCTCCTCAGCAAATTTCTCATTTTCCCAGTATAATCCTCTGTAAACTGACAGCTTTCTCTGATGCAATGAAATAATAGTTGTCTTTATTTAATGAAAAATGTGACAAGTTGTGAGTATTTAGTGGTTATACTTTTTGGATACTTTATACAGCCTCAGAGACAGGTACTTCCAAAGTGCGTCAGGTGTTAACACTGCTGCTTGTTTATGTCGCGGGAGAGGACAGCTAAAGTTTTGGACTTGGGATCACCTGAAATCAGTGAATGGGGAATGAATACTTAAGATTTGTCTGTGCAGGTGCTTAAAGTTAGTAACATAAATATAAAATAAAGTATATGTAATAGTTAATAAAGACAAGCAGTGACAACAATAAGAATGTCTTGTTTATTTAAAATGTACAATTTCTGTAGATAAAAATGAAGAGACCAGGCATGGTGGCTCACACCTGTAATCCCAGTACTTTGGGAGGCGGAGGCATGGTGGCTGGGCATGGTGGTGGGTGCCTGTAATCTCAGCTACTCAGGAGGCTGAGGCAGGAGAATCGCTTGAACCCAGGAGGCGGAGGTTGCAGTGAGCTGAGATTGTGCCATTGCACTCCAGCCTGGCTACAAGAACAAAACTCTGTCTCAAAAAAGAAAGAAAGAAAGAATGCTTTTTATTTAAAGTTCATGATAAGATGAGCATTACAAGATAATATTTATGTCTTAAGGTAATGAAACAACAAAATTTTTATTCATCAGAAGTGTATGTTGTCCTAAAGTTTCCTTTAATATATTAACAAAAAAATTTTTATTGTAGTTATATATACCAACCTGTAAGTTTGGTAAATATATAGAAAAACCTTAGAAGAATACATTCCCATAAAACCTAAAGTTCATATTAATTCAGACGATCTTTTTCTTATATAAAATCATACAATCATTCTACCCAGCTCTCACAATGAAGCATGATACAGTAGTTCCAATTAAATTAGAAATGGAGTAAACTTGCAGCTAAATGAATCATAAATCAATAACAACCTCAGCCTGCTGCCTCATGGTTTATTGATTCACAAGCTGTTTATCCCATACTCATTGTGCTTGAGTGCAATTATCATTTAATTACATTTTCTGTATGTACCAAATTGTATTTTACATGTCTTCCTAGACCAAACAATTTAAAACTTATATCAACTCACTAGCCATGGGTTTTGTTTATCCTTTCTTGTTCAGTATGCTCGTCTTGATTTCTGCTTGTACACAAGACACATCTCACAATAGAAACTCATTAAAGCACATTCAACAAACTCTTCCTACTTATAATCATGACTATTGTTCTAATTTTTTTTTACACCAAGCTTGATTGAAATGTAACTAATGAGGTATGTTAGAGAAAACATAACATAGTTTGAATCACGTAAAACTCATGAGTATTTTAAATTTAACTTATAAAATGTACTTTAATTAAACCTATCAAATGCTCTACAACTGTAATATGTTTATCCATTGACTTTATATGAATCATGTAAGACATTCGTTTTTAAAAATGATCGGGTACTAAATATTCTTAATTTTACATTATTTTGTGTTAAAAATGTAATCCTTAATAAGTAACTCAGAGATACCAGATAATTTTTTACATTTATAATCTGAGGCATAAAGTAATTTTTAATTTTTTTCTAACTAAAAATATGTATAAGTTGGGCACAGTGGCTCATGCCTATAATCCCAGCACTTTAGGAGGTCAAGGTAGGAGAATCTTTTGAGGCCTGGAGTTCAAGACCAGCCTGGGGAACATAGCAAGACCCTGTTTCTACAATAAAATATAAAATAAAAAATTAGCTGGGCATGTCGAGATGCACCTGTGTTCCCTGGTACTCAGAAGGCTGAAACAGGAGGATCACTTGAACCCAGGAGTTTGAAACTTCAGTGAGCCATAATCATGCCAATGCACTCCAGCCTGGGTGGCATAATGAGATGCTGTCAAAAAACCAAGTTTATAAACTAAAAACTCATGATATAATATCCCAGGTGGAGTTCTCTAAAATATCTTTAAGAAACAATAACATATGGCACATGATAGCTTAAAAAAATTACTTTGAAAGAAGATACAAACTACACCTGATTTTGCAAAATAGGAACAGATTTAAAGATTAAATTGGAGTTGTAGCATCATTTATATTATCCTTTGAAATATATAATCCATATGTTATTTTTATCTTTACTGTAAGAACAAGGTCAACACTGACACTTGTCGTCAGAGGTTAGATCTGTTTCATATAAGACAAAAAGCATGCAGTTTGCCATTGGCTCAATAAAAAGGCATCATTGACAGAAAAAGCCACATGAAAGAATTATTCATCTGTGATCCTAAACCCTAAAGTTAGAGTGTATTTTAGATTTCAGAAAATCTTAGAAATTATTTAGTTGTCAATGTCTTACTTAGATCAGGTACTACCACTCAGATCATGATAAGTAAGAGATATCCTGTTCATACCTCATGAATATATAAATGAAGATATTCTGCCATAGTCAATAGATGCTTATTTTATAAAGAAATTAATAAATGAATAAAAATACAAGAATCTGGGAATCTATCAATGAGAATAAAAATATTTTATATGGTATTTCACTGATTCTAATTTAATTACAAGGCAAGCAATACTAGGAACTGAATAAAAAACAAGTTGTCTCTTTTCTAATGATTCTCACAGATTAAAATGCTGGAGTGTGTGTTTGTGTGTGTGTGTGTGTGTTAAGCTAATGTAGAGAGGTGTGTTTTCTCATTATTTGTCCAAGACTATTGGAACTCTTTCTGCCTTCCATAATATGACAAAACTTTAAGGCAGTTTATGAAATAAAACATGCATCTAGGAGAGCTATAACTTTCTGCCCAGCAAAATCCACATTAAACAACCATATTTCTACACATACATAAAGGTAAAGTTATTGTACATCCTACTAGATTTCCAAGCAGTAGATAATGTTTCAGAAATTAACATTGATGCATATGCATTGTAAACAGGTCTAAGACATAACCTTGTCTACAAAATCAATATTAATCTCTGACTGAACGTCAACATGCAAAGTGTCTGTCTATACTTCAAGTACATCCAGAATTAGAGATGAGAATTAGGTAACAACATCTTTGCCATTCCAAAGTGACATGCTATCTTTCTAAGCAGCATTTGAAAAGAATGTTGTCGACTCTGTTGTGTTTGTGGTAGTGGTGTTTTCTTACAATTTCAATATATTTTCTGCATCATCATATGGTGGTAGTCTATACTTCAAAAGATGTTAGCCTGGTCATGCCATTCTATCAATGATATTTTTAACTCCTATAGCATGTTGTTGAACACTATTCACGTGGAAGTCTTTGGGTAGTTGGGTAGCAGATAGCAGATAGAGCGGAGGAAAAAGCTCTTTAATAAAATGGAAGCTTTTACTTGCTATACTATATTCTGGGAAATATCACAAATATCAAAGCCTATAGATGATTCTTAAAAATCCTAAAATTCTTGGAACCCCATTAATGATGGACTGGATAAAGAAAATGCAGCACATATACACCATGGAACACTATGCAGCCATAAAAAAGGATGAGTTCATGTCCTTTGCAGGGACATGGATGAAGGTAGAAACCGTCATTCTCAGCAAACTAACACAAGAACAGAAAACTAAACACTGCATGTTCTCACACATAAGTGAGAGTTGAACAATAAGAACATATGGACACAGTGAGGGGAACATCACACATTGGGGCCTGTCAAGGGGTGGGGGGCTAGGGGAAGGATAGCAGGGGGCAGGGGGATTGGGGAGGGATAACATTAAGAGAAATACCTAACGTATATAACATTGATGGGTGCCTCAAACTACTATGGCATGTATATACCTATGAAATAAACCTGCACGCTCTGCACATGTACCCCAGAACTTAAAGTATAAAAAAACAAAAAATAGCCGGGGGTGGTGGTGAACACCTGTAATCCCAGCTATTCAGGAGGCTGAGACGAGAGAATCACTTGAACCCAGGAGGTAGAGGTTGCAGTGAGCCAAGATCATGCCATTGCACTACAGCCTGGGCAACAGAGAGAGACTCTGTGTTAAAAAAAAAAAAAAATCTAAAATTAGAAAACTAGTATTAGTTATTGTAACTATTTCACAAATATATTTGGTGAAGAAATATTGTTTTTTATAAAACATAAACTCTGTAAAATAAATGTGTTTATATCATATTTTAGCATTTTACAGATAATTTTTTGAGGAACTTTATTTCTGTGATACAAAATGTTATGCAGTTTAAAAGGCAAACTTTAAATTTTAAAATCACGTGAAATGACTGGAATAATTTACCCAGTAAGTTATTTTCTGTGTTTTTCATAAAAAATTCCTCCATTAAGCTTTGTGAATTAGAAAAAAATAACGATCTATACTGGGGGAAAAGTAGGGACAAAGTCATATCTTTCCATTTAACTTTTCTGATTTTATTTTATCTCTTCTCCATTTTCAACTTCTACATACAGTCTAGATTTATTAGTTTTGTGTTATTAGTATTGAAAGTAATGGCAAAATCCACAATTACTTTTGCAATAACCTAATGCATTTTAAAATCCATGTAATAGTAATATAGAATGTTTTTTATGCTCTCTATTTCTCACAGTTCTTTTTTTACTGCACTGCTATTTTCCAATAAAATAAGAGAGGTTTTTTTCTTTCTTCAAGAACACATTTTTGTTTAATACAAACATTCTGAATTTACTCTTATATTACTTGTTTGTCTTATTCTAAAAATGCTGTTCTGGAGCAAATGATGTTAAAGTCAAAATACTTTATAGAAAATAGTTTCACTTGGTGTCATGCTTGGGCCTCTGAGCTGGTCCTAGATATGAGCTCCCCAGGGCTGACTATTCATTCTCTTTTGGTCTGATTTGTATTGTCAAAGACGAATCTCAGACACTAGATGCTCTTCAAGCAGTTTGTTCTGGCCGTGCTGGCATGAGGTGGAGTGCAGGAGCAGGCCAGTGTCGCTACCAGGAGACTGGAGACCATTCTCAGAGTTTGAGGCATCCCTCTTTCTTGTATCTTATACCAGGTCAGTTATCAGATGTTTCTTATATAAAAGTAGTTTAAGCTGTTCTTGTACCAGTAGCTTCTTTTTAAGATTTATAAGATTTGTATCTGTGCTGAGATGGTCTTTTCTCCTGGAAATCCCCTGGCCAGGTTGCATCATACTGCTGAGTTACACATAGTATAGGCCCTGTGAGATGTGTGAGTGGACCTTATGGCTATCATGAATCTTACAGTCACGATATCTTTTATAGTGTACTGTACTTTATCAGTGTTAAGATTTCTCTTTCTCCTTGAAAGTCTTGGGAATTACTAGTCTTTAAATATTTTTCCAAATTGAGAACACTGTCTCTAAAACCATTATGCTATAATTTATTTTTCATTAAACTAAATTGATGCAATATTTGCTAATTATGTCCTTTTTCTTGTTCAATTGATGAGTGCAAGATTGACCTGTTTTCTATGTGGAGAGTCTCAGCAGTGGTACTTTAAAAGGAGAAATAGAAGAAAAGAGTTACCTAACTCAAATATGATTTGCCCTTATGCCTGTATATTTCTCCTGAAATTAGTATTTTATTCTTCAAATATTATGGTAATTACAAAAGTTAATTACAAAAAAATGACCTTAGTTGATGTGTATATAGACATATCAGTTTATTTTTGATCAGTAAAATTATTTGACATTGAGATGGCCTCAAGGCAGATAATTAAGGTTAAAAAATTTTTAAAGTTAACAGAACTTGACAATGGAAACTATCTTTCATTAATAAAGGATATAGCTAAGAATTAGTCACCCAATGAGAACCCCAAAACTTGGCAAGGATGTATGTGTGAACTTGTGGTAAAATTGAAATAAAAAGGAAATAAGGGTATATTTTAAGACAGATCTGTGGTAATTCAGAAATGATATAAAATTACTTCAGCAAAGTTTAAAGAGTTAATTACAATGGAACCACGTTAAAACTTTAATGTGCGTATTTACCCCTTGTGGCTTATTGGCCTATGTCCATACCACTTCATGATATAATTAAATCGAATTTTGCAAATGAGGTCGCATGGGTCAGCACAAGAGGAGAAAGCATCCAAGAGACTTGCCTGTTGCATGCTCATTAGTTAAGCTGCTAATTTCTTTCACATTCATCTCCTTTGTGCTACTGCTAAACTGATCTTTGCATAGGATATTTGTGGTATGCTATCATTTGTGTATAGATGGTCACTTCATGTAATAACATAGAATTATTAACATTAAAATACAGTATACTTAGGATAATCCATTAAAATTCTAGCTGATAAACTCCAGATTTTATTAGACTTTTACTATTATGTTTATAGAACAGACTTCTCAGAATGTCTGATCTTGAACATCCTTAGTAGAAAATGTAAACTATTGGAGAGTAAATAATATGTTTGAGAATTAATTCCCAAATGCTGGAATGGCAGTCAGAAGTGAGATAAGGAAGGGAAGGCAGCAGGAATTTTGTGCTCTCAGGCAAGGAACCACTGAGAGCAGTTATAGTTTACTACTACTGAGGATCTCTGAGAGTCAATCTAAAGAATGTATTCTAGAGTTATCCCATCCAATGAACAAAACAGCTAGAGAGCTTTTATACGCCAATATCCAAGAGTCATTAATTGAGGGCTGCTTGTTGGGTACAATAAATCTTCAACACTTGACACTTGGGAAGGACAAGTTCTAGTAACCAGTGAAGATCCTCATACTAAAATAAAAATAAAAATACATGTGTAGTATCTGGAAGTCTTCTGGCATGCATTAGACTAGTACGACCCAAAGAAATACGGGCAGGACATCACAGAATCTATTACACAAATGAATATACTAATCTTATGGTTATCATTAGACATCAATTTAGTCAGATATTCATCTAAACATTTTTGTTCTTGCTGCTTTCTTTTCACCTTTCAGAATGATTGGTATTTAGAAGTGCTTTTAATAATTATCCAAAAATAAACTTTCTAAGTTATGACATAGAGTCATATTTATCATTGCACTAAGAGTTTTTGTCAGTGCAAAGGAATACATTATGAAACAGCATTCTCTGGAGGGTCCTACTCTATTAGCTGAGAAAAAAATGACTTTTGACAACAGACTGCACCAACAGGTTAGGGAAGCAATTACTGTGATCAGGATGAATGATAATTGTGGTTTAAAACAGGGTAGCAGTAATGCAGTTGTTGAAATATTTGGGCTGGAATATTTTTAATACAGAGCTGGCAGGATACACTAACAAATTGGACACAGAGCATGAACGATCAAGAGGAGCTCGGGAGGACACCAAGTTATTGGATCTGAATAACTAAAAAGAGAGGGCAATTATCTGAGATGGAGAGTGATGTAAGCACATCATATTTACAGGGAAAGACTAGGAGTTCACTTCTGAATATGTATTGAAGCTCCTATTAAGTATCCAAGTTTCAATGTCAAATATTGAGATGTATGTTTATTTCTGAATTTCAGAAGAGTAGCTTTGGATGACAATATATTAATGTGAAAGGCATAAGAATAGATGAGATCATTAATAGGTAGACTGAAAACTATACATCTAAGGAATAAACCAGGAAGCACTGTAACATTAATGAAATGAGGTCAAAGAAATGAAAAAAGAACTAGAAAAAGAACTGGTAGGGAGCAGCCAATGAGAAAAAAGTAAAGCCAGAGTATGTAGAACCATGAAAGCAAAGACTTTACTTAAAATATATATATATATTTATTTGTATATTTTAAGATGAAGTTTCACTCTTGTTGCTCAGGCTGGAGTGCAATGTCTCAATCTCGGTTCACTGCAATCTCCACCTCTCGGGTTCACGCTATTCTGTCTCAATGTCCCAAGTAGCTGGGAGTACAGGTGCATGACAACACTCCATACCAATACAGGTGCCTGCCAATACACCTTTTTGTATTTTTAGTAAATATGGGTTTTTATCATATTGGTCAGGCTGGTCTCAAACTCCTGACCTAAGGTGCTCTGCTTGGGGAGGCTGAGACAAAGACTTTATGAGTGAAGAAAAGATAAATGTAGTCAAATGCTGCTCACAGGTTAATTAAAACATCAAATGAAATTTAATTGTGGAATTGAACAAAGTATAGGTCATTGCTAACTTTGACAAAAACTCTCTGAGGCGGAAAGGTGAGGATAAAGGACCAATGGGAGTTTATTGAGAAGATGACAGGAAGAGTGAAATCAAAGACAGTGACTCAATACAGTTCTTTTTCTATGAAAGAAAGAAGGATAGAGCAGAAGCAGTGACTACACAGGAAATTAGGGCATACACACACAGAGCTAATCATCAGCTGTTTGTTATGGAATGGGGGGCCGTGATGTTTCAAGTTTATTGCTGAGAAAATAGCTGTGAATAAAAGTTAAACAGAGCTCAGAAGTACTGTCTGCCCACATTTTCTTATCAACATCTTGTCCCAGTTGGAAGTTTGTTTCCACCAACATAAACCTAAGGAATTGTTTTCTTAATCTTAAATAATTACTCTGTTTCTATTAACTTTTTCTATCTTCCTAAGGATAGATCCCACCTCTTATCTTGCTCTCCTTAATTTAAACACAACTTCTCTCTATTACTACCTCTTAATTCACAGATATGGAGAATTATATCCGACACCTCAGAATATTTATTTTAAAGATTGCTTTTCCCAATTTGAAATGGAGGTGCTGGACATTTTTTATTTTTATTTTATTTTATTTTATTTTTTGAGATGGAGCCTTGCTCTGCCCCCAGGCTGCAGTGCAGTGGTGTGATCTCGGCTCACTGCCACCTCTGACTCCCTGGTTCAAGCGATTCTCCTGCCTCAGCCTCCTGACTAGTTGGAATTACAGGCGCCTGCTATCACACCCAGCTAATTTTTGTAATTTTGGTAGAGACAGGATTTCACTATGTTGGCCAAAATTGTCTGGCTCTCCTAACCTCGTGATCTGCCCTCCTCGGCTTTCCAAAGTGCTGGGATTACCGGCGTGAGCCACCACACCCGGCCGGCATTATTTTTTAAAACACATTATACTCCTGGCTTTCTGGGTCAGGTTGCAGAGCAGAAGACATGAATAGGTGAGTCAAGTAAATTGTATAAATCTCAAATGAAAACCACAGAAAAACAGCTGCTGAAGTTCATGAGTTTTCTCTGATCCAGATCCAGATGTTGGAACATAGTGTGGAATTCACATTATCTCTCCTTACAAAACCATGTTTAAAAGATTAACCTAACAAAACACATGGAAATGTACTTTTGAAGTAACCTCATCTAACAATGCTATTGTATCTGATCTGTTTTCCTCTCCCCTTCATTTGTATGCACACCTATTGTAATATTGCTTCTATCACCTATCCTTGTTTCTGGAAAAAGTAATTATATTGTGTTTATACATCCTTTGTTTTTAATCATTAGTCAACCTAGTATAGAATATAAATTGATATTGTTTTTTTTACTACCTATATTTTATAACCTACAAATGTCTACATTTGAAGAAAGCATAAAAGACATAAATTGTTCCAGGTTCAGTTGAGTAAAAAAAAAAAAAAATGATTTATGGCATACCATGCTATTGCAGCCTGACCTGTGAACCTTCAATGTTCATGAGAATTCATTAGCACCAGACTATTTTATCTTCTTTGCTTCTTCATTTTTTTTTTTTTTCTTTTCTGATCTACTGGCTTTAGGCCAAGGAGAAATTTTTCTACAGAAAACCTTATTTAATTAGCTCTCCACCCTCCTGATAGATTCAGAATAATTGATATAAAATGAAAACTTCAAATCACAGTTCAGTTTATGAAAAAAAAATCATGGAGAACTGAAGATTTCCAACAGTGCTATTATCCCAAGAAAAGTTTTAATTCCATTACTCTTTTTGTGGAAGCAATAGGCAAGGATAATTTTTATTTTATCTCATTTCTAAGACTTAAGCAACTTAGAAACTCTGTTTTCTCATGTAATAAAAATAAAGACCATGTTTTGAGTTCTCACTATGTGCCAGGCATTAGGGTGATCCCATAAAATGGGTTATTTCATTTAATCCTCAGAACAATCACATATGGTTCCTAACACACATGGTTTCTAACTTAACGGTGATTGGTCTTAATTTTTTTTTTTTTTTTTTTACTTTACCATGGTGTAAATGTAATGCACATTCAGTAGAAGCTGTACTTTAAGTACTTATACAACCATTCTGTTTTTCATTTTTAATACAATTTTACAAAATTATATGAGATATGTGAAGCTTTATTATAAAGTAGGCCTTTTGTTAGATTATTCTGCCCAGCTGTAGACTAAAATAAGTGTTCTGAGCATGTTTAATGTGGGAGAGGTGATCTATGACGTTCCATTGCTTAGGTAAATTAAATCCTTTTGACTAACAGTATTTCCAACTTACAATGGATTTGTTGAGATGTAATCCTGTCCTATGTCAAGGAGCGCCTGTACTCTTGTACTCTTTATAGATATGAACATTTAAGACATACAAGGCTAAGTGTCTTATCCAAAGCCATATAGCAAGTAAATTTAAGAATCTATGGGGTGGGGAAACAAACAGAAAAAGAATCTACATGTCAGAATAGTTGGTATTGTTCCAGAGCAGGAATCTTAAATACTGATGATATTGTATAATATCTTGTTATGAATGCATAGTTTATGTGTATTTATTTAAATAGCAGTCATAAATATATTCTTATACCCATTAATGTATAATCCATGAAAAGTAGTTTAATGTCAATGAAAATGTGTTGATATTTTATAAGTAAGGAAAGAAATCTATTCGTGTATTTCATGAGCTTGTGTGTAGCAAGGTGTATAGACAGGGAAGAAAGGGGTGTGGGTGTTAGTTCAAATACAATAGGACTCTAGGTCTCCTAGTTTTCTTTATTTTTTTTTTTTTTTCAGAACTACAAGCAACTGTATATCTGCAATTTCTAGAATAAGTCTTATCTCAACGTTTACTTTTGGAATCACTGTATTCTTTTCTAACTACACTGATAAGATGGGCAAAAAGGAACAACCAGTTGTCAAGCTGGTTTACCAAGAAAATCTAATTTGTTTCTTTACTTATTTCATTCGACGTATGAGAGGACATCCTTTTTGCTAAGATGCTGCAGGTAATATCATCTATCTATTACATTTTTGGCTTTTGTTGTCAATGAGTTTTTTGTGACATTTTAAATGGTCACAACATTATTAAAGGATAACATTATTGACTACAAAGAAAGAGGACATTGAAGGGCTTGTTTCATGTGGATCTTTATGTGTGTGGTGGGTTGCAGGAGGGGAGAGAGGTAAACATTAAGATGTTTTTTTCAGCCAGCAGCTGGCTTGTGGAAGGTTGCAGCCCAAAGGTTATTTTGAAGTGTTGGATATAGACTTCTTTTACCCCATGTTCTATGTTTCTTTGTCCTCTCAACCTTCATTGACAAATTCACATGTGCAATCTATTTTCTCTTCAATGTTTGTTCTTCCCCTACTCTCAACTACACTTTGAGTAACAGGTCCATCCCTTCAGAGACAATAAGCAATAAATAGGATGGTTATATTCTTGATTTGATCCATGCCGCAACTGAATGTTATCTCAGATAAATTGGGTTCATACTTTGAGTTATAACTGACAATCACTTGAATGTATTTAAAGTATATAGCCTGTTAGGTTTGAACACCTGTGCATACCTGCAAAAATTTCCTCTGGCTCTTTCATGTCTATGTCCTCTCTTCTTCTCCTTACCCCCAGGCAACAACTAATCTATTTTTTATGACTCTGTGTTTTCATACTGGTAGATTTATGACACTGTCCATAATGTGTCATAAATAGAATTCTGTTTGTTACACTTAGCATAATTATTTTGACTTTCATCTCTTTGTATTACTTCTTAGTATTCTATTTTATGGATATACAAAACTAACTATATTTATTTACCTATTCATGAACATTTGGGTTACTTCTAGTTTTTAGTTATTGCTAATAAGATTGCTTTATATATTTATGTATAAATATTTTGCTTTTCAGTTTTATTAATAAATAGTTTTCCAGGGCCATGAATTTAGGGACAAAGTCTGTTTTCAAACATTATTGTAGTTTTCTGAGTTTGTCTGTATTAATACCTTGCAAAACACGGCCAATAACAATGAACATACAGTATTGATATTCCGTATTTCTAGATATAGCCTCAGGGCTTTAAGATTACTAAACATTATCTGAGTTTCAAATGGTCAAAAACAAGAATTGCCAAAAGTTTTACTATTACAAAATGAGAATAACTAAGATGATGTGGGTTCAAGTTTTCAGAGCAGAAGCTTATGTAATTGGAAGTTCTCTTTAAAAAGATAATACTAAATTATAAATATAAAATTAGGCACAAAATCAGATATTTATAATGAGAAAATAAATTACAAAATAATTACAAATAAAAAAATAGCAGAAGCTTTACATATTTAAAAAATATATTTACTTGCTATGCCTATAAAAACATTTTTCTGTCTTTTTGCTGTAGTATCTTTGATTACATTTAATAATACATTAATTTTGTAATATCATATCTCAGAGGGTAGAAAAGTAATTCTGTCCTTTCTTAGTGTAGTAAAGACTTTCTTAAAAAATTGTTGACAGGCTGGACACAAAACACATGATTTCATGCATAGAATTACCCACTGCTAGGAGTAATAGTGATAACATTCATAAAAAAGACAAAAATATGTTGGGTTTACATTATACATCACATTATTTACTATGTTATAGACAGGAGAGAATTTCAGTTTTGACTAGGCTTCTATGAAGAAATAAGTTCTCTACGTGTACTTTTACATTTGATAATTGGAAAATAAAATCTCATATACTTATTTCTAACTTCATGAAATACCAATTTTGTTACTTCTCCATAACCCATATTCTTCTGGAGCCATTTGCTACAGGACACATTTCAGTTGCGTAATCCTGGGTTAATTGGGAGAGAGGGCTGCAGAAATATTCTGGGAAGCATTTCTGCACTGGCATGGCTAACAACAAGTTAGCTATAAATTGTGAGCCACATTGTTATATTTCATTAAGCTTAAAATAGAAGTATCTCCAACTCAACTTTCGCTTAGCCAAATGTCAGAAATGGTGTGGTATTCTAATTCCACTTAACACGAATATATAATGTGATGAAGAGGAAGTTAGTGAAGACAGTGATCTTACTAAAGTGAATATGCAATATCCTATGTTTGCATAAGTTGTGAATATATCTGCTTGTAAAATCCATATGAACACATTATTAGGTTCCCTCCTAAGGGCTTTGAAATGGACTCTGTGCAAGTGGGGGAAACTGAAGCCTAAGTTTGACTAACTTTATATTAAACCTTCCCCAACTCCTGTCTTTCTAGCTGTTGGTGGCATTTACCTTATTATACTCCTCTGAATATCTAATCTAATGCTACTTATTTTAGCCTTTTATTTATGTCAAAACCTGACATATATGAACCATATTCTCCATCAGTCCTGGTAAACTCGGTTCTGCTGTGGAATTGAACCCTCCCAAAATTTCTGTGGCTTCAGACAACAAAAGTTCACTTTATGTTGGTTGACAGAGTTGAGGAGGTGTTAGTTTATTTATTTTCTCATCCTGATTTGTAAGGGACATAGATGATAAAGCTCTATCTCAACATGTGCTTCTGTAATCATCATAGCATGGGAAAGAGCTCCCTAGAGTTTATCACACTGGGAATTAAATGTTCTATCTTGGAAATAACATGATATTTCCCCTCTTATCTCAATAACTAGTGCTAGAAACACCCATACTTAAGAGACTCAGCAGGCTCAGTCTTCCATATGTCTAGAAAGAGTAAAAACTACTTATCAGTGGGCAGCACAAATCTCCCACATAATATAACAAGCATCGCCAATTTACTATGTCAATACCTGATCACCTGGGACACCCTTGAGACCCATGCTGTTGTCTCAGCACATTTTTGTCTACCATATTTTATTATGAAAGATAATCAAAACTAAATTTTTAATTAACTGAATTATTGTTTATGAAACATTATTTGTAATACATCTTGCTACTTATGATGTAGTAAAAATTAATATACATTTTAACTGAAATATGGCATAAACTCAAATACTGTATAATGAAGAAAAATACATAGGGTTTTTTTTTTTTTTACATAATGGCACAGATGATATGTTGTCCTCCACATCAGAGAATCAGTTAACAGCAGATATGGAACATTTCAGTATACTTACTCTCAACTGAATGCTTTTAAAAATGTATGTACTTTTGTTCTAGTTTTTCACTAAGAACTTGACCAAATAGTGATAAATACTTCAACAAATATATATATTTTTATTTTTAGCTTACAGTGCATTACTTCTTAAATTGAATTAATCCTGTTTTATATCTATTGGCATATTTTTCACATCTCTCATACCTTGCATTTTTCTCATTCAATTATTTTAAAAGGACACTTGTATTTTTATTAGTTGATTTATTTACACCTCCCAATATGACCTGTTTTGAAAATATAAAAAGGACTAAAGTATAAATCCTGCTGCTAAGAACATTACTGGTAAAATTGTCATAAACAGAGAATGGAAGGTGGATATTTAAGGAAGAGAATATTAATGTATAATAGCATGATTGAGAGTACGTTATTGAAGGACCATTGCCAATACACTGCATTTTAATAAAATTGGAATTCAGAATATATACGCTTTGTCAGGGAGATAGGTCTCATAGCAGGGTGAGGTGGCTGGTGATCGACAGAATAGAAAAAGTAGGCAGTGAGTGGCCAAACTATGAACAATTATTTTTACCACAAGGAAGTAATCAACTCTATCCTGTATATGATGGGAACTGTTGAAAGAAATACCACTATTGAATTTTCTCTTTCTTGTATTGTAATGCATTTATATTCTATGTTCTATTTTTAATATTCCATGAATGTCTAAGTAATTTTATGACTTTTATACTAATACTATATTTTATATAATAGTCCTCATGTTTTTCCCTATTTAATCCCATTTCTTCCTTGAGCTGTCTTTCATGATGTGATATTTCTATAAGTATTGTTTCCCCCTTATGGTTATTTCATATTAACCTGCTTTTACTTTTATTTTTTACAATCAATAGTTCACAACGCAATAATGTTACACTTTGTTTTTAGATGAAATAATACAGTGGTAATTCAGTAACTACCATATTAATAATTTATATATTATGTAATATAGAGCCTCTACAAAGAATTTAATACAGAAGTTAGTTCATAATTCTTAGAAGAGAAACATACAGTGCTGAACACATTAGCATTTACTACATTTAAATGGAGTGTCTACATTGTGTAACATAGCTAGCTAGGCACTACAGTTCAGGAAAAAATATAAGTAAGACTATCTATAATTTCCGTGAATATTCAGAAACATATCTTTAGTATATCAAATTGATGAAATAATCTAATGTGTTATACTTTTATTTGTAATAACTATTTTTATTTTTCACTTCAACCATTCTACTTTTATGCTTTATTTTCTTATTATAAAAACGTGGAGCCTTGTACATAAAACTGATAAGAAACACAGTTTCACAGAGCTATGCAATTGATTCAAGTTCACTACACATGCTATAATAACTGTGAATGTTTGCCATGTTAATACTGGTTCTGTTCAGTTACCTATTTTCACAGAAAAAAGAAAAGAAAAACTTTAGTATGACAATGGCTTTAACAATAAGTACAAAAATTGAGCCCTTAATATCAATCTTTACCTTAAGAATTTTAAAATTACACTGGAATAAAGTAGGGACTATTAATGTTTAGTTCAATTACGTTTGTGCTTATTGAGACTTTGTCAATATCATAGCATAACATTTGGGACCAGAAAAATCTACCTGATGGACATGTTCTGCCTGTTAAAAATGAAGATAGGTAGAGTAAGCTATTCATGTTCTCTAGCTTTAGTTTTACTTTACTCATACACTGATATAATTTGAATATTCATCTCTACCAAAATGTCACTTTTAATTATAATTCCCAGGGCTGGAGATGGGTCCTGGTGGAAGGTGATTGGAAAATGGGGGCAGATCTCTTATGTCCTGATGCTTTTAGTGATAGTGAGTTTTAGTGAAATCTGGTCATTTAAAAGTGTGTGTACCTTCCCCCAACTATTCCTCTCTTCCTTGCTCCTGGTTTCACCATGTGACCTATCTGCTTCCCATTTGCCTTCTGCCATTAGTGTAAGTGTTCTGAGACCTTGCTAGAAGCCAAGCAGATGCCAGCATCGTGCTTCCTGTAAAGCCTGCATAATCATAACCCAGCTAAATCTCTTTTCCTTGTAAATTGCCCAATCTCTGGTATTTATTTATAGCAATACAAGAATAGCCTAATACATACAGAAAATGAAGTTTAATATTAGAACTTATGGAGTCACTGTGAGAATTAAATGAGATAATACATATATAGAATAATGCCTGGTATGAAGTTATGTAGTCAGTGAATGTGAGTTATTATTATTATTGCTGTTATCACAATTATACTAGAAAATTAATATAGTAAAAAAATTCAAATCAATTTAATATCCATGGTAAACTTTGGTGATAATATTATATTAGTTTGAATTATAGGCTGTTTGAACACATAAACACTTTAGTATACTGGAAAATAATCATATTGAAACTGAAAAGCTCACTAGGTTTATTAAATGGTTCACTTGAAAAATTCAACCTAAAATCTACATGCAAAGTTAAGACTGAAACCTATTTAAAATTAATTTAAAGTAAGCTCTATATTTTTGATTCTAAGTATGGATACTATAGCTAAATGTGAATTAATTGAAAGAATAGAAAATTATAGTCATAGAACCAAAAAGGGGGCCTACATAACTGAACTAAAAAAGAAGAGTCTGGGGATATCTGAAGGGGAAACTGATGAACCATCTATGTCTGGAATAATCAGCTACAACACTTTGTATGTTTGTTGGAACTTGGTCAAGATTTAAATTCTAGACACAAAGTGATTGATTCTCCTAATTTCTCCTGCTACAAGATACAATGTTTGAATATTTTTCCAAGATCAAACTGGAATGCTATTACCAGAAGTAGAGGAAATGGCACATACCACAGATTGTCAGAGCTATCCCCTATCTCCACTGAGACCCTAATCCAGAGCTGGTTTAATGTAGCTATTTTCCCCAAGCTTCTGTTTCCATTTCTCTTCAGCATGTTGACCCTTCTTATGCCATATTACATTAGCAGATATTCTCATGTTTATATTATAGCCTGGTATCTGATATGAAGTTACTCAAGAGCATTTACTAAGCTGGAAACAAATGTTATCATATATCTACTCAGTAACTATAATGTATGCGTGACTGGTATTCACAATTCTATACATACCTTATAATATATTGTACACAATTATTTGGTTACTGAATGGGAATAAGTAGATGAATTAATTTTCTGGTCATTCTATTTATTTCCTCATAAATATTTGAATGTGATTCTTTTAAATTCCACAAAACAAACAACAAAGAGTTTGGCACATAGAAATATGGGAGGATTTTGTAGGATTCACAATCTTTTGCACCTAGCCATATTATGGAAACTTCTGTAGAGTACAATCAGTCCTTCTTAATTTAAACATAACTATTATACTCTTTCTCAATACAGATAGTTCTCAGGATTTGGGATTTATAGATGGAACCAAATTTGTGATGGAACAACTGCCATACATATCAGCAAGGATATTCTTATAAAAGAAAGAACTTATGAAAATATATCCTTGAGAGACGCATGATTCCTTCTTGAATAGTGCTTTCCTCTGTGTTGTGATTTCTCCACATTGTCCAGATTCTTTTTCAGGTATACACATTTCATAGTATATAGGTGATTCACAACTTATCTTTGCCACTTTCATGTTGCTCTGTGAATTGAATATCCTATTACATTTGAAAACTTTGATATGAGATTATCACCAGATGAAGCACAATTTTAGACTATGTAGATGTCATAAAGCAGTAGTGCCCAACCTTTTTGGCACCAGGGACCAGTTTCGCAAAAGACAGTTTTTCTCTGGACAGCAAAGGGATTTCAGGATGATTCACCCACGTTACATTTATTGTGCACTTTATTCCTATTATTATTACATTGTAACATATTATGAAATAATTATACAACTCACCAGAATGTAGTGTCAGTAAGAGCCCTGAGCTTCTTTTCCTGCAACTAATCAATCCCTTCTAGGGGAGATGGAAGACAGTAACAGATCATCAGGCATTAGATTCTCATAAGAAGCACACAACCTAGATACCTCACATGTGCAGTTCAAAAAAGGATTTGTACTCCTTCTGAGAATTGAATGCTGCTTCTGATGTGACAAGACATGGATCTCAGGTGGTAATGCAAGTGATGGGGAGCAGCTGTAAATACAGATTAAGCTTTGCTCGCTCACCTGCCACTCACCTCTTTGTGTGCAACCTGGCTCCTAACAGTCCATGAACTGGTACCATAGGTACCAACAGGCTGAGGATCCCTGTCATAAAGTACATATTTAAAACAAATTTGTTCTATGGTAATTGTAATATCAAAGTTTCATATTGGTTTAGCCCTAAAACCTTGGCTTTTCTTGCTTTGACCAATCCTACCTCACATTTCTTCTTAAATTTTGTAAATGTTATGTTAGAAAAACTTCTTCCTCACCAGCATTACATCCATAGAAAACCATCTTAAGCTTAATGCTAAGCAGTTAATCAATAGTTCTATTTTAACTAATGGGATATTTACAAGGGAACAGCTAAGAAGTGATAAGTTATCCTGAGATGTAAATGAAGAGAAAAGAGTTTCTGTAGTTGAAATGTGTTCCCCTAAAAGCATTTACTGGAAACTTAATCCCCAATGCAAAAGTGTTGGGAGGTGAGGCCTCATGGAGGTATTTGGGTCATGACGAAAGAGCCCTTTCGAATGGATTAATACTTCTATAAAAAGGCTTGAGGCTGCAAGATTGATCTGCAGCCCTCTCTCAACCTCTCACCATATGCCATGTTGATGATACAACAAGTAGGCCCTTGTCAAATATTGGCACCTTGATATTGAACATTGTAGCATCCAGAATTGTGAGAAAATACATTTATTTTCATTATGAATTATCCAATCTCAGATATTCTGTTATTGTAGCACAAAATTAACTAAGACAGAGACGTCAGAGATTTTGGAAGCAAAAGTTTGTAAAATATGCCAACATTTTACTTCATTTGTACATTTTACAACATATGTAAAACAATTCCTTTTTCAATGAATTTTCAGCATATAGAAGTAAAGAATTAATTTTTATATTGAAGTCTATATTCTTATACTTACTCATTAGAATTTTGTGTGGGACATTCATACAAACACAATTTAAGCAGAAAACAAAAACATGACATTTATAAGGCATCACTTATTCACAGCACTATTTTCATTATTGAATGAACACATACGTAATACCTTTTATATGTTAAGCAACATACTAAGTGCTTTGTAAATCTAAACATATTAATTCTCACTAAGCTATGACAAAATTACTATGCACTTTATATGCAAAGTGGTTATACATGTTTAGATAGTACTTGTTAGTAGTGTTAGAAGGATTAAAGTAACAGTGATCTTCATAATCGGGGGGTGATTCTTAGTGCTCCAATGGCAGGAGCCAAGAGTAGAGAATATTTCACTGTCTTCCTGAACTGAGAACTCCTTGTTTCTACAGAGGTATGGTAGGATAAATGGTTTTCCTCATAGGGTAGCAAATTGAAAAAATACTTGCTTTAGAAATATGCATCTAATAGATTTTTCTGGATTATAATTTACATTCACATATACTCTTTCATTCAATATTGGGACCATGAAATCATTTTTTAAAATTATAAGTCAAGTTCTGGGGTACATGTACAGAATGTGCAGGTTTGTTATATAGGTATACACGTGCCATGGTGGTTTGCTGCACCCATCAACCCATCATCTACATTAGGTATTTCTCCTAATGCTATCACTCCCCTAGCCCCCTGACCCTGGACAAGTCCCAGTGTGTGATGTTCCCTTCCTGTGTCCATGTGTTCTTATTATTCAACTTCCACTTATGAGTGGGAGCATATGGTGTTTGGTTTTATGTTCCTATGTTAGTTTACTGAGAATGATGGTTTCCAGCTTCATCTGTGTCCCTGCAAAGGACAGGATCTCATACTTTTTATTGCTGCATAGTATTCCATGATGTATACATGCCACATTTTCTTTATCTAGTCTATCATTCATTGTCATTTGGGTTGGTTCCAAGTCTTTGCTATTGTGAATAGTGCTGTAATAAACATACATGTGCATGTGTATTTATAGTAGAATGGTTTATAATCCTTTGGGAATATACCCGGGAATGAGATTGCTGGGTCAAATGATATTTGATAATTCAAGTTATACAAGTTTCTAAGATAGTCATATTCATAGAGACAGACATTGCAATGGTGGTTTGTGGTTGCCAGGGTTTGGGTGTAGGGGAGAAAGGGAACTTTATAATGACTAGAATTTCAGTTTGGAAAGATGAAAAAGGTTCTAGAGATGGATAATGATGATGGCTGCACAACAAGGTGAATGTGCCTAATGTCACTGAGTTGCACACTTAAAAGTAGTCAAAATAATAAATTTTATGTTATGTATTTTTTTTCAAAATCTTAAAACAGTAGGAAGTGCAATAAGAATATTGGATAAAGGGAAACAAGAATTTTCAATTGACTTAAAAGTTGAAAACTGTAACTATGAGTTGCTGGTGAAAACCCACTAAGTTTCATTTCTTATTTTTAAAAACAGAATGATGATAATTTATGTGCCCCATGGTTGTTAGGAGTATTGTCTATAATTGTGTATGGAAAATACTTAGCATAGTGCCTGGCTCAGGGTAGATATACAACAATAACTGCAAGTTATGCATCAGTGTTTAGATGGGTGATTATTTGGAAAGGGAGCTCTATTTAATGATTCAAATAATAAGTAGATATTAACCACACAACCATCTTGTAATAATTGAATTCTTAAATGTAAGCATTTATAATACAGCAATGTCATGAGATAAAATAAACCATGGTTTTAGTCACATATTTTTCCAGGTCTTTGTTTTGACTGCTCCTAACACTTTTGTTATTCATCATAAATAATGTAATGCAGGTGTTTGAATGCTGGAGCTTAAGTCACAATTATATATCTCTTGCTCAGTTATGAATTTTGACCTATGAAAGACAGTAAGTAAGTCAAGGCAAGGTCATATTTATAGGCTACCTGTCTTGAGGATCTTTGTACACTGAATAAACAGAATTACTTAGGGCTTAGAGGTGATGCCTAAACGGCACTTAGTCATCTGTACTAGACTTAATTTTTTTCAAGAGACAATAATACCTTACTTAGTTTAGAACAATATTCTAAAATAGTGACCAAATACTTGGAATGTACAGCTAGATGTTGTGGGTACAAATCTTTCCCATATTTTCTTTTAGTCTCCTTAAGGATATATCATCCACATTGAGAATGAATGTTCAAGTTAGAGAAAACAAATATTAGCCAATCTGGTAACATAAAAACACATATACTTGGTTTCATTTAATGCATTTTTGTATTAACTATTTAATCTGTTTAACAATGCGTTTTGTTTTAGATCTCTCTTTAAATAACTTTTATATAATTCAATGCTTTTTTAATACTCAGTAATACATACTGGAGGAGGCAGCATAAATAAATCTAGAACTTCTGTTTATTTAAGTTATTGTGTATTATAATTTACTATCACAACTTACATTTTGAAGTTTTTTGTTGAAATTAGAATCAATAGATTGTTTGCAGAAAGCTTACAGATTATAAACCAAAAGTTAGTCTCAAAAATCAAAGAAAAATCCCAAAATCTGGAACCCAGATTTTGCCAGAAGCTGAATTATTGAACATCAAATTAGAAGATGTAGCTCAAGATGCGACTTGGTCAGCTTACTACTTTTAAAAATCTTCTTCAATCTCTCTTGCTGTTGTTTTTAAAATTGGAACTATAATCATTTCAATGTTTATTTCTGACACTGAGAAGAGGTAGTCTATCTTAAATTGTTTTATAAACCATAAAGTATAAATCTATAAATGTGGCCAGTCATAGTGGCTCATGCTTGCAATCTCAGTGCTTTGAGAGGCCGAGGTGGGAGGATCACTTGAGCCCAGGAGTTCAATACCAGCCTGGGCAACATATTGTGACCCGATCTCTACAAAACAATAAAAATTAGTTGATGTGATGGAACATGACTGTGGGCTCAACTACCAAGGAGGCTGAGGTGAGAGGATCAGTGGAAGCCAGGAGTTTGAGGCTGCAGGGAGCCATGATTGCACCACTGCCCTCTAGTCTGGGTGACAGAGTGAGACCTTGTTACAAAAAATAAAGCAAAACAACAAAGCTATAAATATTCCTTTATTTATTCCAAAATTTATTAGAATTATGTGTAATGTAATTTGAAATTAAAAATATATTCTGAGAGGCCAAAGTGACATGTATAAGTGTCATCAAATTTTGGCTAAGCCAAACACTCTTGCTTCAATTGTTTATACTTCTGAAATTTTGGATTTGATTTCAGATAACATTACAGCTTATCCATTTTAAAAAATTACCTGGAAAATGTGTAAACTACTGTGTTAGGATTAATAGAAATATGATGACTGAAGAAAATATGGAGAAAGTTGTGGCTATCTTAAATGACTAGCCTCTAAGACTATCTCTGGCTGAGTTTGCACTAACCAAGAGTATCTAGTTTTAGGGAGAGAATAGGTCAACACATGTATCATTTTCTGGATTTAGCCAAATGTCTAATGTAAGTTTGCTCATTGAGGGTCTTTGGATATTTTTCTATTTTTGTAAACTGTTTTTTAAAAACTGAGTATGGCAGAGTCATAGCAGGATCTGAGCTTTCTTTTGAACTATTATTACATTACTCTACCATAGCACTTTTCTCAGTGTATCCTAATGGTTTGTTTACTATCTTGTCACTCTCATTAGACAGAGAGTTGCTAAGAAAACATCATTTTCCATCCTGCCTGCAGTGCAGTGCTTGTTAATACACTCTCTAGTCTTCAAATTAAATTGAATAACA
>PVKP010009012.1:0-55844 GCA_004027715.1 Plecturocebus donacophilus
CGATCCCCGGTAGGAGGAGAGGCATTCTGATTTCGGGTGTTCTCAGCCTTTTTGCACTGGTTTCTTCCCATTTTTGTGGATTTATCCACCTGTCGTCTTTGTAATTGCCGACTTTGAGATTGGGTCCCTGAGTGGACGTCCGGCTTGTTGGTGATGAAGTTTTTTCTCTTTCTTAGTTTTCCTTCGGGGGGCGCTCCTTGAGCCTATGTGTGTCCTTGCATGTGAGATGGGTTTCCTGGATACAGCACACTGATGAGTTTTGACTTTTTATAAAATTTACCAGTCTGTGTCTTTTGAATGGGGCATTTAGCCTATTTACATTTAAGGTTGATATTGTTATGTGTGAATTTGATCCTGCCATTTTGATGCTAGCTGGTTGTTTTGCCTGTTAGTTGACACAGTTTCCTCATTGTGTCAATGCTCTTTACCACTTGGTATATTTTTGGAGTGGCTGATACTGGTTGTTCCTATCTATGTTTAGTGCTTCTTTCAGGAGCTCTTATAAGGCAGGCCTGGTGGTGACAAAAATCTCTCAGCAATTGCTTGTTTGTAAAGGATTTTATTTCTCCTTCACTTATGAAGCTTAGTTTGGCTGGATATGAAATTCTAGGTTGAAAGTTCTTTTCTTTAAGGATGTTGAACTTTGGCCCCCACTCTCTTCTGGCTTGTAGGGTTTCTGCTGAGAGATCCGCTGTGAGTCTGATGGACTTTGCTTTGTGAGTAACCCGACCTTTCTCTCTGGCTGCCCTTAGCATTTTTTCCTTCATTTCAACCCTGGTGAATCTGATGATTATGTGCCTTGGGATTGCTCTTCTTGAGGAATATCTTTGTAGTGTTCTCTGTATTTCCTGGACTTGAATATTGGCCTGTCTTGCTAGGTTGGGGAAGTTCTCCTGGATAATGTCTTGAAGAGTGTTTTCCAGCTTGGATTCATTCTCTCCATCACATTCAGGTACACCTATCAAACATAGATTAGATCTTTTCACATAATCCCATATTTCTCAGAGTTTTTGTTCATTTCTTTTCACTCTTTCTTCTCTGATCTTGCCTTCTCATTTTATTTCATTGAATTGATCTTCAATCTCTGATATCCTTTCTTCTGCTTGGTCGATTCGACTATTGAAACTTGTGTATGCTTCATGAAGTTCTCGTGTTGTGTTTTTCAGCTCCATTAAGTCATTTATATTCTTCTCTAAGCTGTTTATTTCTGTTAGCATTTCATCAAACCTTTTTTCAAGGTTCTTAGTTTCTTTGCATTGGGTTAGAACATGTTCTTTTAGCTCAGAGAAGTTTGTTATTATCCATCTTCTGAAGCCTGTTTCTGTCAGTTCACCAGATTCATTCTCCATCCAATTTTGTTCCCTTGCTGGTGAGGAGTTGTGATCCCTTGAAGGAGGAGAGGCATTCTGATTTTGGGTGTTTTTGTCCTTTTTCACTTGTTTCCTCCCATCTTTGTGGATTCATCTACCTGTCGTCTTTGTAGTTGGTGACTTTCGGGTGGGGTCTCTGAGTGGATGTCCTTTTTGTTGATGATGAAGTTATTTCTTTCTGTTTTTTAGTTTTCCTTCTAACAGTCAGGCCCCTCTGCTGTAGGACTGCTGGAGTTCCACTCCAGACCCTGCTTGCCTGGGGATCACCTATGGCAGCTGCAGAACAGTAAGGGTTGCTGCCAGTTTCTTCTTCTCTTATCTTCATCCCAGAAGGATACCACCAGATGTCAGCCTGAGCTCTCCTTTATGAGGTGTCTCTTTGGATATACAGGGGTCAGGGAGATGTTTAAGGAGACAGTCTGTCCCTTACAGGAGCTCAAGTGCTGAGCTGTGAGCTCTGTTGTTCTGTTCAGAGGTGCTGGGCAGGTACATTTAAGTCTGCTGCAGTGGAACTCATAACCGCCTTTTTTCCCAGGTGCTCTGTCCTGGGAAGGTGGGGCTTTATTTATAAGTTCCTGATGTGCTGCTGCCTTTTTTCAGAGATGCCCTTCCCAGCAAGGAGGTAGCCTAGTCACAGTCTGCCTGCAAAGGTGTTGCTGAGCTGCCGTGGGCTCTGCCCAGCTACTGTGTGAACTTCTTGTGGTTTTGTCTACAGAGGTATGGTTAGAACTGCCTCAGTAATGGGGACTGCCTCAGTAATGGTGGACTACCTCGGTAGTGGTAGATGCCCTTCCTCCCACAGATCTGGAACGTCCCAGGTCCAGTTGTGCTTGCTGCAAAACTCAGTCCAGAGCATTTCAGATTGCTGGTCTTTGTGGGGGAGGGACCCGCTGAACCAGATCACCTGGCTCCCTGTTTCAGCCCCCTTTTTTTTCAGTTAAATGCGTGGCTCAGTCTTCCAGGCATTCCAGGCTTCAGCTGAAATACCTGCCCAGATTTGTGTGAGTTTTTGTGCAGAGACCCACTGCACCAGCTGAAACAGCTGTGCTGGAAACGCATGGTACTTTTCAGCCTGGGAATCTCCTGGTCTGTGGGCAGTAATAACTCATTTGGAAAGGCAGTGATCACTCACCCTCTTCATTGTTCTCACTGGGAACTGCACTCCAGAGCAGTTCCTATTCGGCCATCTTGGATCTCCCCTGCCCCGGATATTTTCTAAAGGGTTCTCACATTCTTCTAATTAACTTCCATGACGGGAGGGCAGAAATCAAATTAATAAGTCAGAAGGAAATGCTGCCATTTAGGGAAAGAAATGAGCTTTGATGCAAAACAATCTTCAGTTCAGATAAACTCTCTAGCTGTGTGGCTTTAGGAAAGTTGTTTAACCTCTCTGAGCCTTAGTTTCTGCATCCAATAGCAATCCTTTCCATTCAGGGTTCCTGTGAGAATTAAATGAGATGATGTAAGTCAATCTCTAGCTCAGCCCTTTTGTCTTAAATTAAATATGCCTACAAAATTTTGCAGCTCCTTCTATCAAGAGGTGAAGTTTATCTTCTCGTCGCTGAATATGGGCTGACCCTGTGAGTGGCATTGACCAGAATAATGTAGTGGAGGTGACATCATGCAACTAGACCTTAAGGTACAATGCAACTTTCACTGGTGCCTTCCTGAAGCACTGCCCAGAGACCACAGATCAGGAAACTGATCTAGCCTTCTCCCAGGAATGAGCATCAGGGTGTCCAGTCAAGTGTCCCAGCACAGCTGCTAGACATGTGCCTGAGGTCATCTGGGGACCTTCCAGCTGAGACAAGCAGAAAATTACACAGCCAACTTACAGAATTGTAAGCAATTCTGGTTGGTTTAAGTCATCACGTTTTGCAGGGATCTTGTGTTTTATAGCAGCGGCTACTTGAAATGGCCCGCAATATAGACTGGTTGAATTGAATAATTGTAGAGGTGAAAATACCCTGAAAGATATAGCACATGCTTTTAAGCACAAGCTGCTATTATTATTCATACTGACTAGTTATAATAAGAATACAATAAGAGGTAACAATGTAACAATCATGGTTGTTTGATGTCTTCTTATTTCCTGTCTCCTGGGAGAAGACCACAGTAGGTTGGAACAGGATTTGACAGGCTCAAATAAGCAGCAAGCTTCTTTGCACACAAACATTTTATATCTCTCCATCTTTTCCTATCTGTATGGCTCTACATTGCCTCACTGGGCCACCTGGGATGGTGCCACAGCTCCTATTAATATTGCCATACGTGGCAGCATTGCACTCGAGTGCCACGCTCTCAGCTGTCTGTGTGTGGCACAGCGCCTATTTTTAGTGTTTTACATCTATAATTATGTATGTTTCACTGCCTCTCAAATGCATATTTGCTCTGGGGAGAGGTTATGCTTATGTAATCTCAGCTATTTTTGATAGGACAAAATGTGTTATACCAACCTGCTCAGTCTCATTCAACTAGAGCAAACAGTCCAACAGTCTCTTCCTCACTCAAACTCCCATGTAAGCAGGAGTGATATTTGAGCCATTCTGAGTACTGGTAAAGCATTGTCACTGACAAATCAGAACAGAACCAGCCATTACAGCACATTGGTGTTTATAGCTCTGTTCTTGAGGGCCACTTCAGTCTACAAATCTATTCATGATTTTTACAAATTAACATTCCCTACAAGGAAACCAGTCAACTGGGGAGAGGAGCTTCATGTAATCCTGGTGTTATCCAGATGACATCAGCCTTGCTGACTGCCTGGATCCATTTCCCAAAGTGTCATGTCCTTGGCCAAGAAGTTTCTCCAATGGAGTTTTCTAGCTCAGAAGGAAGAAGAACTGGCAAAGTCAAGACCAACTTGGTAGGCCTCAGTGAGGGAGATCTGGGGCCCAGGCCTAGCAGACGGAGCAGGTAACCTGGGGGAGGCCCCCACTATGGGGATGCTGCAGAGACCCAGGCAGGGAGATGGGTGTGGGTCAAAGCAGCTGAGCAGCTGGCAGTGAGAAGCAGACAGATCAGAGCAGGATCCCAGGACTGCAGAAACCATACCACAAGATGCCCCAGGAAAGGGAATTCCACCTAGGGGAAACAGTCTTTTTTACTCATTTACTCACTCATTCTTGCATTCATTCAGTGGACATTGACGGGATTGTCTACTGGGAGGCAGATACTGCCCTAGTTGCCAGGGAAACAGATACATCTAGCTTACTTACAAGTTCTCTGTTTTTCCCTATGTATTAAAATGTTTAAGTAGAAAGTTAGAAAATACAGAAAAGAATAAAGAAGAAACTCTACTTTCTGGATTGTCATCTCTTAGAGACCATTCTTGTTAATGTCTGGCTTATCCTCTGATTTGTACGTAGTATATACTTTTTAACCTTAGAATTGGGATTGTATGATATAAACTATTTTTCCCCTGGTATTATATTTCCAGAAGCTTCTTACACCTCTAATAGTTTTTGCGATTATGACTTTTAATGGATGCAGAGAATCTCATTTTGGGGACTTGCTATACATTATTTAATGACCCTCAATTCTCATAAATGTCTCCAAATAAAAAATTTTGTATCCCCTTACAATTTTCATTTATGGCTGGGCATGGTGGCTCGCGCCTGTGATACTAGCACTTTGGAAGGCCGAGGCGGGAGGATCACCTGAGGTCAGGAGTTCGAGATAAGCCTGGCCAACATGGTGAAATCCAGTCTCTACTAAAAATACAAAAATGAGCTGAGTATGGTGGCAGATGCCTGTAATCCCAGTTACTCAGGAGGCTGAGGCAGGAGAATAGCTTGAACCCTGGGAGGTGGAGGTTGCAGTGAGCTGAGATTGCCCCACTGCACTCCAGCGTGGGTGATAGAACGAGACTCCATATCGAATAAAAAAAATTTGTCATTTATATGCCACAAAAACATGCCATCTAGAACCTTCATGAAAAATGAAACTAAATAGAGTGATGGTCTCTTCTATTGGAGAAGTATATCAGAACACAAGTGAGTGAAAGTTATAGTACTATATCAAATAACCTTAATTAGCTCTAGTTTGTAAAAAAATTTTCAAAATTCCATTCTTTTTCATGCATTATTTTCACTATTATATCTAGCAAAATGATACTAATCATCATTGGCAAGAGTACAGAGAAATGAACACTTATGTCTATTGAGAGTTCAAATTCCATTATGCTAAAAGATTTTCAAATGCTCAGACCCAGCACTCACCTTCTAAGAATTTGTTAAGAAATTAATATTAAATACGTGTACAAAGATTTATGAAAAACAATATTTATATCAGCATCATTTTTGTGCTCAATACATAGTAACTTCTAAAAATGGAAGCTATAATTACCAGTACTAGCACCACCAATTCCTTTTCCAGCCCCTTCTGGCTTTTAGAATAAGAATATTATAAATAATACATTTTTACATTGGGTGTCATCTCTTTTCAGAATTATTTTTTGACCCTTGCATTGTTTTGTAATCATGTTAACTGCAGTTATTGAGAAATTAAATTTTTTGGTTCTCTATTAAGCAATGCTTCTTTTATATTACTTTTCCTCACATCTTAATTATTTATTTTGCTTCATTTTTCAGCCACCTGGAGCATTTCTTTGATGATTTTTGTTTTCAAGAAGTAATAGTCACAACAAATGTTGCTTGCGAATCCGTCCCCATAAGATTACCCACAAACTCTGGGAGGGCTATGACTGGGATTGCAGACACCACCCCAGAAGCAGGAGCACAAAAACAATTACGAATATACAAGAATGGTACCTTGCTCCGTATAATCTTAGTTCCCAATCTCAATCCTTTGAAAGTCTTTGGATTTTGATAACATTTTATCTTAAAATTTGCTAAGAAGTATAACCTAGTGCAATTTCTTTCCTTCTTCTTCTGTAGATATTTGGGTGTTTCTACCCCCACCCCAGGGAACTAAATGATCATAGGATTTTATATTTTTTGTTCTTGAAATGCAAACATTTTAGCCATCTATGTATAAAAGAACTCTTAGAGGGGACAGCAAATCTTTTCTTAGAGGGCCATACGGCTTTCTAAGCGGGTCATAGGGTCTGTAGTGGCGAGCATGCAATTCTGCTGTTGTAGCAGAAAACCCATCAGAAACAAAGTATAAATGAGCAGGCATGGCTATGTTCCAATAAAACTTTATTTACAAAAGCAGGAAAACAGCTTTCTGGGGCAGTTTGCCTCTAGATTCTACAGACACAAGTCTTGCTTCAGCTCAGGGAAATTTTCTGTCATATCTCGAGTTATTTTTTCTCTTTCATTTGCTCTGTTGCCAACATTCAAAATCTTACATAGAGAGTTGATCTTTACATCTAGCTTCCTTTCTAGCTTCCTCCCTCCTTTTATTTCTCTCTCTCTGTTCTTATTTTCTCCATTTCTTGTCTTGGTTTCACTGACTCTGGGAGGATTTCTTGAGCTCACTTCTAAATTCACAGATTCTGCTTTCTGTTCCATTCAATCTGCTTTGTATTGCCTTAATAGCACTAGCAAATTTCCATGATTATGCTTTTCACTGGGAAACTTTCTTTCTGGATTTCAGGGATTTCCATTAAAAGAAACAATATCTCTAATCTTATGGGAAATACCAACATTAGAGGTCATTTTTACCCTTGTTTATTGGTACAGTTTTACATCATGAGAGAGTATTTGTTTTGATTTCTCAAAATAAGCTCTGTTTTTTAAATCACAGAACCTCCTCCTATCTCTGTTAAATTTTCTTTTATTGTACCTATTGGCAGAGGGAAAGCTGTTGATCCACTATTACAACTTGAGAATGATTCTATTAGAAACTTGTTTAAATATGTTATTCACAGAAGGAAAAGGATTTCTTGGTCTATTCTGTAGGTATTTTTCTAGTCTGGAGGTCCAGCTGACTACGAGAACAGAAAGTGGGTGAGTGGGAAGGTCAACGTGCAACAGGAAAATGCACCATTTCTTGGAGGTTTCTTTTCACCCTGTGCAGGCACTGGGGAAGCAGCATCCGCAGTCATCTGTAGGGCTCTGAGATTTGTGCACTCCACTGCTCGGGACCCTCTCCTGGACGTCCTCACCTAGTCTTTCCAGTGAGAACTCCATTTGTTTTCCTATTGAGGTAGGAGGCAGAACTTGACTTGGAGGTGGAGCTTGGACCCCAGACCTAATTGAGGATTAGCTAAAACAGGTCAGGGCAGAAGCATCTCCCCATAAGACACACCCATCAGTGTGTCATGTCAGTTTATCAGTGCCATGGCAACATCCAGAAGTTACCTCCCTCTTCCATGGCAACACCCGACAGCCCAGAAGTTCTAGAAATTTCTGCATGGACTGCCCCTTATTTTGTATATAATTAAAACTGTATATAATGTAAAATTGCATATAATAAAACTGAGTGCAGCAGCGCTTCTAAGCTGCAAACTCTGGGCACACAGCTTATAGGGCAGCCCTGGTCTGTCTGCTGCTGTATGCTGCTGCTTCAATAGAAGTGGCTGTTTAACACCACCGGCTTGCCCTTGAATTCTTTCCTGAGGGAAGCCAAGAACCCTCCTCGGCTAAGCCTCCATTTGGGGACTTGCCTGTCCTGCATCAATATGGCAGGAAGATTTATTATTGTCCGGAACATGTACTTCTCTGCCATGACTGTACTAACAGCCCCAAATCAGGGCACCAAATCCTTGCTTTCATTGAGTCTCCTCAGCAATAGCTGCTTTTTGCTTCCCACATTATTTATACCACATGAAGCCTGGTGTGAGTGCTCTTGGCTGTTTCCTACCAGGGGCAGTGGGACAATTCCTAAAGTTTTTTAATTTGCCCCATACCAATTACCTTGTGGTCCACCATAGTAAATTACATGAGCCCAGTGAGGAGGGGCTTTTACAGCTCTTGGAGAATCCCCTCCACTTCTGCAGGGGCCCTTCCTGTGTTTGCAAGAGATGGCAGCCCTCCTTCAGCCACTTTCCTTCTCCATCACATCCTTTAAAGGAAAGTACTCAAGTTTCTAGGTTACCCATGGCTTACAGAGGTTTCGTTCTTTCTTTCTTTGTTTTTGTTTTTTAATTTGCCATAATAAGGTTTGGAGAGGCAAGGGAATTAAACAGATAAACTCTAATCGCTCTCTGGAAATGGAAGCCACAGTTTCTTCTTGATTCCTTCTGACAACTTGAATTACCAAACTTGGAAACTTTTCTCTTGCTTCCCGCAGTAACTCAGTTCAGCTGCGAGGCACCTGTGGTCTCCTTGTTCTGAACAGTTCTGTGTTCTCATACGCCTGTGATTTTTCTTTGTTTGCTTCTCTCCGTTAACCCATTGCTAGTTCTGTCAGCGATTGTGTGGGTCCCTATGTGAATAATTTAGGCCAGGACGATGGGAGAAGGGAATGGATTAAATTGGATGGAGTTCTGTTTGGCTGATTGGAAGATCTACAAGCTGAAGAAAGAAGAGGGAGCTAGAAGAGGCTGGGGTAAGGGGTCTGCACGGAGGGGAGTGGTGGCAGGAAGTTTAGATTCCCTGCTCAAGGTTCCTTTTCTGTGTCTGGTATTTACATTGGGGGGTCTTTCTATTGCAAGCACAAAGCCCATCTTAGACAGAGTCAACTAAGGAAGGGAAACCGAGGGATAGTTCTGGTTTCAAGCAGAACTGAATATAAGGTACAAATTATTTGAGAATCCAGTTTCTATCACTTCTGTGTGCTTTCTGCTATATGACATTGATTCTCAGGCTCACTGTAGTGGCCCCTAAAACTTCTGGGGAATAAAGTAGCTACAACAGCCCCAGCCTCACCCCTCCCCCTCCCCACCAGCTCAATTCCAATAGCATAGAGCTTGGATCTTTCTCTTGGTTTCCATTAAACATTTTTTTATTAATAACAGCTTTATTGAGATGTAATTCACATACCATACAATTCACTCACTTAAAGTAAAATTTAGTGGTTTCAGTATATTCATGGAATTATGCAACCATCGGCACAATCAATTTTAAAACATTTGCATTACCTCAGAAAGAAACTCCATTCCCATTAGCAGTCACTCCCCATCCCCCTCTCCCCTTGCCCTAGGCAACCACAAATATACTCTCTGTCTCTATGGATCTGCCTTTCTCTAACATTTCACACAATAGGTGGTCTTTTGAGTGAACTTCTTTCACTTGGCATGATGTTTGAGAGGTTCAGTTACCTAGAAGCACATGTCTGAATCTTATTTCTTTTCATGGCTGAATAATACTCCATTGCATGGATACATCATATTTTGTTTATGTGTTCATTGGTCTAAAGAAGCTTGGTTTATTTCCACCTTTTGTCTATTACAGTGCTGCTGGGAACATTTGTGTGCATTATGTGAACATTTGGTTTCATTTCTCTAGGGTGTGTACTTAGGAGTGGAATTGCTGTGTGATATAGTTCAGCTTTTGAGGAACTACCTTTTTTCCAAAGCAGCTACACTATTTTATACTCTCACCAGCAGTGTCTAAGGGTTCAACTTATCCACTTCCTTGCCAGTCTTGTTCTGATCTATCTATTTGGTTGTAGCCATGCTTATGTTGTGAAGTCATATCTTATTGTGGACTCCCACTAAACTTTTGAAAGCCATTCTGATTGGACCCCACTGGTTGGTGAGACCATTCCTGTGGTCTCTGTGTCAAGGTCCATTTTGTGCTGGATTGACCAGACCCTGGGCAATAGCTTCATCCTGAAGATCCTTCCAGACCATGTGGACTCCGAATGAAGAAAAGGGTTGACTCCAAGTTCAAAATCAGCATCATTACTAGGGTAAGAGGAGCTGGGATGCTGGAAAGATGAGAAGTCATGTCTACTAAAGCTCAGCAGCCAGCAGTGTGTGGGGCTGTGCCCTGATCCAGGCCTGGGCGAAAACCGGCTTCAGGGTTTAATCCCAAGGAATTGCTGGTTTGGGTGCCCCCTTCTCTGTGCCCCTGGCACCATGGCCACTTATCCATGGCACTGACCAGTTCTAGAAGCTTTAGCCCACTCTCACCTCCAGTTCTCACCCCAGAAAGGCTGTTGATGAGGATCTGAAAAGATGGTTTTGAACTGTTTATCAAACAGACCCCTCCTTCCCATTTTGGAAATCATGAATTCTTCAATATGGCCCATCTGCTGTGTATCTAACAGATGTTCCTCAGACCTTCTGGCCTATAAATACCACCCTTCACTAATATCCAGTATGGATAAGATTTTTCTTATTTTTATACACAGTTGGTCATTTTCTGAGGAATCTTGGAAGACAGACAGATATGTGTTTCTGTTGTTGTCTTCCTGCACTAGAGAAGTAACTCCGTGTTTCCTGGAAACAGCTTATGACTCAAGCAATCTATTTCAAGACTGGGTTAAAAATGATGCTACTTCTACTAAAAATACAAAAATTAGCCAGGCATGGTGATGTGCGCTTATAGTCCCAGTTCTTTGGGAGGCTAAGGCGGCCAGGGGCGGAGGTTGCAGTGAGTCAAGATCATGTCACTGCATTCCAGCCTGGGTGACAGAGCATTTTTTTTTTTTCAAAAGAAAAATGATTCTATTTCAAAACACATCATGTCTCACTGGACACTCTCCACATGGTCAATGATATAATAGAAATCAGCTGTCACCTATTGAAGGTTTACTACATGGTGGGCACTATGGAAAACAGTTTCATGTACTACCTCATTTAATCATCAAATCCTCATGTTATTCTCACATTATAGATGAGGAAACTGAAGCTCAGAGAGGTTAAGTGACTTATCAAAAGTCACACAGTAAACTACAACAATTTATATGTAGTGCTAGAATTTTTAAGTGACCCTGCCTGCCACTGTGATCTTCCCATCACTATATCCACGCAGACCTTCCTCCAATCCTGCAGAGCCTCCTTGCGAATATAAGAAACCCATCCCCCAATCTGCTCTTTCCTGGTTTGGCCATCAACAGGGTCTGCCTGGCCTCTTGAGTACTCTACTCTCTGGCTCCCTGACTGCAGTCTTCCTTCCTCCAATCCATCCTTTGCCCTCCAGCCAACTTTGTCTAGTGCAACACAGATTGTATCGCTGCCCAATTCAAAATCCTTCAAAGCCAAGAGTTGGAAACTCCTCAGTGCAGGGCACGCACAGGCTCCAGTGATGCCATCTCCCTTGCTGCCCCTACACCCTCTGCTCTGCTGCTCATGTGAATGGGTTGCAGGTCCATCCATGCACCATGCTGCTTCTCACTTCTGTCTTTGCACCACTGGTCATTTTGGCTTCTTACCTCTGTCCTTGTCCTTCATCAGTTTCACTCCTCTGTGCCCTTCATCCTTCAAGGCCAAATTTACATGGCAGCCTGTAGAAGCAGACACTTCTTCAAAACCACCACATAGACACAGCCACCAGGTCTTTAAGCAGGAACTCCATGGCCTTGTAGCTTCGAATCACATCAGCCTACCTGGTTGACCCACTTACTAGGTTGTCCTCAGAGTCAGAATAGAAAGACTGCTATGGTCATCTGGTCGACCTGAAACCCTTTTCTTAACAGAGATCAAAGCTTAACCCATATTCCATATGGCCGAGTTCATGTTCCCTGGGCCATTTCAACAATCCAGACATAAGGAGACTTGGCCAGTTTTTCCATCTGCAAATGGAAGGGGAATGTTTCCCCCAGATAATCTCCAAGGCCCTTTTCTACTCTAAATTTCAGGATTGCATGTACTATCTTACCTTAGGGTCTACACTGAGCTAAACTTGATCTCACATTTCCCCATCTCTCTCTGAGACTTGCCCCTTGTCCCTTGGTTACTTTCAGGGTACAGCGTGCTCCTGGAAAGTCATCTGGGCTATAAAGAGTGGGTACTGTGCTTCCATTATTCATGAGTCCCTGCAGATGGAGGATTTGAGCAGTGGGTCCCCAGCAGGCTATGTGTCCTACTTGAGCAGGAATAAAAGGCCAGGTTGGATGCTTGCAGGAAGGGTAAACAAACCCATACATTTGCTACAACAAAAAAAAAAAAGAAAGAAAGAAAGAACGAAAAGAAATATTGATTATGTGGCATTGAAGTGCCTGGGGCTTTAACAGACATTCAAAATTAGACGCATTGCTCAAGATCAATAGTAGGTTTTATGCTTCTGACCTAAAAAGTACCAGCTCTATGTAATTTAAACACCAGCAGCCATGAGGATAACTCCTAGCATCTGGCCAGCTTTCCTCAGGTACCCTGGACTCAACTGCGGCCTTCTCTGAGGCATTTTCTCTCTCTCTCTTTCTTTCTTTCTGGCTTGCTTGCTTGCTTGCTTTCTCTCTTTCTTTCTCTCTCTTTTCTTTCTTTCTTTCTTCTTTCTTTCTTTCTTTCTTTCTTTCTTTCTTTCTTTCTTTCTTTCTTTCCTTCTTTCTTTCTTTCTTCTTTGCCAGAAGATGACACTGGATAAATAAAAGGATTATTTTCAGGAATTTGGAATCAACTGCTTCTGATATCATTGCCTGAAATGATAACCTCAGACAGTAGTGTTGCATGGCTGAAGATGGGGAGGTCAGCTTGCGGACAGGAGGCAGGGAACAGGGGTGGGTTTCTGAGGTTGGAAATGAAGGACAGGAGAGATGAGTGCTTACCAGCCAATTTCCCAAGCCTGGGGTTGTGCTAGGTGCACACAGCTTCTTCCCTTGTCTTTGTGCCAGCCCATGGGAGGAGGCGCTGGTTTTCAGGGGAAAAAACACAGTCAGTGACTTCCTTGATTTAGTGGGGATTTGGCTACAGCTAAGGGGGTGGCCAGATAATTTCTAAGGGGACATTTGTGTCTAAGAATTTTCACACGTGCATATGCATATGTGTGCAGACACATACTCACACATACTTCTTGTTGGCTGGGACAAACAGAAGCAGAAGAGGACTGTCACTATTACGGCTATGGGCTCTGATGGCCTGAGATTCCATTCTGGCTCCATCAATTATCAGCTGTGACTTGAGACCAGTTACTCAGCTTGCTTTTCTCTCAATTTCTTCATATGTAAAATGGGGGCAATAATCATAATTAATAACAATAATTTCTACAGTTTAGGGTTTTTGGGAAGATTAAAAGGATCACTACAGGTAAAGTTTAACACCGAACAAGCACATGGTCAGTGTTAGCTAACTTTAGTAACCAGTAGGCAGGCAGGTTTGGCAGAGAATGTGGCTGTTTCAGGTTGCCAGGATGCAGGTTGAGATGTTGATTTCAACAGAGATTCCAGTTCAGCAGGGCCTAGGTGGGCCGACACCCACCCAGCATCCTAGGCACATGCACACAGGTGAACCATGGCACTGGCCTTTCAGGAGGTAGGTTCCTACCTGTGGCTCTAGCTGCCCCCACCATATCTCAGGCAGTGCCCTCTGGTCCTCACTGGAGGGGGCACCTTAACTGGGGGAACCTGCAGCTTTTCTGGGTGCCTGACTCTCTTAACACCCCCAGAGACGGTCTGTGCCCTTCTGTGCTGGCTCTGTTTACAGGCACAGAGTGCATTTGTTGGGCAGAGTTGTATAAAGTTTTTTTTCCTCTCTTAATTTTGTGGCAGGATAAGACAGTTAATCTGTTTTGACATGCTATCTAAATGACCCTCAGATCAGTATACGGAAGAAGCCATCCATAAGTCATGTCTTTTATACACATGTACTGGTGTGTACAAGAGAGAGAGTTATATTGGCTGCGAGAGGCAGAATAATAATGGGCGTTATTATGGCGAATTCAGGGTCGCCACATTCACTCCACATATCAAATCCTCTTTCAATGAGGCCAGTTCCATCAGCTGTCAGATTCTATTAAATATATCCCTCAGACCCACTGACCAGCTGACAGGAGAGAAACCCAAAACCACACACCCCCCCATTAGCATCATAAAATGTGAAGTCAGCTGGAAGAGATGATAACAGAACTGAAAACAGAAGAGATGAAAATCTGTAATGCCCTTGTGTCCTCCTAAATAGAAAGCTCAAGAGTTACAAACACACCCATAAAATACCAAGGTAAAAAAAATAACAACAACAAAAACAAAACAAAGATCATCCTGTTGTATGCTCATAACATAGAATGGTTCTTTTACCTTTTGCTAATGTGAGATTTGCATAAATGTTTCATGAGGTTGATACAATGCATAAACCAAAACGTTTATTAGGCAACATCTGTGCTGTTTTCCCAGATAATGCAGTGTTTCTTCCAAGTCAGTGAAATATAACCTATCATAAGGTTGGGTTGTTAAAATACTTGTGCAAGGGCTGTGATCATATTTTACACTTTTGCAGATGCTCTGGTTCTACCAGAGAATTTCTTAATCAGATAAAAGTTTGAGATGGCTGGCACCTTGGAAGAAGGTGTAGAGGTTCGCTTGGAGACAGAACAAGAGAGAAGAAAGATTTCTCTGAGTTGACTGATTTGCTTCTCCATTTTTTCAATCTAACTTTCTAAATTTGAATTTGTTTGCAGAGATATTCACTAAATACTTGAAGGAAAAAAAATAGATCTATACTTAGAATCTACCACGATTCAGAGAGTGGGTCAAAATGCCCAATGGCTTTGTGCAGCTACAATTCTGTCATGATATTGGTTCCATATGGGACTCTTTAAAGCAAAAACAAAAAAAGTTATGAGACCAATAATTTTTAATGAAACTTGGCTTAGCTCACAAGTAAGTCCAGCAGATGAAACAGCAGCCCAAGCTGGAAACACGATTTTTCTTCTTCCTGGCAGGGATGAAAGAAAGCATCGCTTCAATTAAAAAAGAACCTAATGGAGATATGTTTTGTATTATCAATTTTATGAAAGTAGAGATTTAGACATTGTCTCTCTCTCCTTGTCTCTAAGGGAGTCCTTCTCTTTCTCTGATGACTGTGTTAAATCATTTAAAATGTAGAAGCCTTCCTGATCCTGCTTCTTGGGTTGGACTTTTGATGGAAAGTTTTACTAAAAAATTATTGAAAGCTCTTGTCTCCATCAATTTGAGGCAGATTTTGTTACCAGGAAATGAGGATGGAGGTCTCTCTCTCTCTCTCTCTATCTCTCTCTCTCTCTCTCTCTCTCTCATCTCTCTATCTCATGTAGCATGTTTCTCACTAGTGACATTTGGGGCTAGATAATTCTTTGTTGTATGGGCTGCCTGTGAATACTATGATGTTCAGCAGTTTCCCTAGCCTTTACCCAGTAGATGCCAGTGGCATCTTTCCCCCAGTTTGTGATGACCCCCAAAGTCTCCAGATATTACCAAATGTCCCTTGGAGGGTAACACCCCCTGCCAGTTGAACGCTTTCGTATTTTCCATGAAACACTTGGACATTTGTTTACTGCCATATCTGGGTGTCCCCTGTCAGATTATTGCTTAAGGACAAAGGTGACTTTTTATTTAGATAACATCTGAGTCTGTTCATATCTAGTGGTCTAGCTCTGTCTGGGTTGGAAAAATCCGGTGTGTTAGAATACAGAGGAAGAACACTGGTTGTAAAAGGCGGCCCATGTAACTGTGGGATGAAACGAGCCACATAGCATCCTCTTGTGCAGGTTCCTGCCTTCAGATGAAACAACTAGGCTCAGAGAGAATTGGTTCTGCCTTCACAAGTGTCCAGTTGGGGCGGGGGATCTTCCTGGCACCTCTGCCTTGTCTCCTCCTTGCACATCACTCTATTTTCGATTTCCTGGAGCTCTTACTGCTGTTTGAAATCATCTTGCTTATTTATGCATAAACATTTGCCTCTATTTTCAATGGACTGTCTCCCCCACTAGAATGCAAACTCCATGAGAATAAGAACTTTGCTTGCTTTAAGTGGCAATGTAGCCCTTTATCTAAACTTGGGGGCTTTGGTATCAGACCCAAGATTGGCTGTTTATTAGCTACATTGACTTGGGGCAGCCATTTAGCCTCACTAAGCTATGTTTTCCTTCTCTGTAATAATAATAATGATGAAGACCAGTTCCCATCTGATGGAATTAAATGAGATCATACTTAACACATAATACATGCTCCACAAATATAAGCTGTTACTGCTCAACCACCATAATCATACCTAACACAGTAGTGCTTGGCATGGGAAGAAACACAATAAATATCAGTGAAGTAAACGAATGAATGAATGAACAAATTCTCTTGTGTCTATCTGTAATTTTATTTTATTTTACTTTTTAAAGATGGAGTATCACTCTTGTCACCCCAGCTGGAGTGCAGTGACTCGATCTTGGCTCACTGCAACCCCTGCCTCCTGGGTTCAAGTGATTCTCCTGCCTCAGCCTCCCCAGTAGCTGGGATTACAGGTGCCCACCACCACACCTGCTATTTTTTTTTTTTTTTTTTTTTTGTATTTTTAGTGGAGATGGTGTTTCACCATGTTGGCCAGGCTGGTCTCAAAATCCTGACCTCAGATAATCCACCTGTCTCTGCTTCCCAAAGTTCTGGGATTGCAGGCATGAGCCACCGTGGCTGGCTTCCAATTTTAAATTTCTCTCATTACAGTTGATAATTTGCTATCAAATCCTCTTTTCTATTTTCACTGTAGCTGGGACGCCATGGTCTAATCGAATGTTTATTTCTAAGCAAGTAATTATAGCAATCATATATAAATAAAATATATATTGTGACCAATATATGTCCAATTTTTTTCTTGGTAATATTCCAATTGGTGATATGTCTTCTCTTAGGAACTATCATTCTCTGCAAAGGCCTTCACTATTTTCTGAAATTCAATTTCGTGCTGACCCAGACAGTTTTCTCTTTCTCATGGGTTTGTGGGGAATCTGTCAATGTCCCAAACTAGGTGAAAGTTGGACAGGGACAGTGGCAAGTGGAGTGCTTGGATGAGAGGCAGTGCTTTGGGTGCATGTAACATCGCTCAGCCTTCTCCGGCATATGAGTGGCAAATCACCATGTGTGAGAAATATGTTCAATTGGGGAGAAAAGGAGATGTAATTATGTCGTTTATAATGAATTCTGAACGAAACAAAGAATTTAAGAAGGAAAACTCTGGAGACGACCAGAGATCTGAAGCCTTTCGGATCATCTGAGCTGCCCTGGAGAAGACGCATAGCTGATCAAACATTCGTGCCAATCGTAGGAGGCCGTCCCAGCCCCTGAGAATGCTTGGGAGGAAGCAGAAAAACTCAGGAGCCCCAGTGAACACAGTCTAGCTTTTATTAAAGAAATTATATGCTCCTCTCAGCTTCTACTCGCATCGATAATATCAACTTTTGGACAAACACATCTCTCTGGGGAACAGGTTCTGAGACTGGCTCCTAATCTTCTTTCTTTGAAGTATCCAAGGGCTTAAAGGCATGTGTCAATATCTGGGGCCTCTGGCCTTTGTAGGAGGGGGTTCGAAAGGGTCCTGCTGTGGAGGAGAGTGAGACCACCAGCATCCATATCCCCCTTTCCGGGCTGTTTTCATTTAGCCAGCCTTCAGCCTCCAGACCACCACCTACCCACGCTGCAGTGAGGACTCCCTGAGGATCCTGTGTCTCATAAAGAGGTGGTCACCATGAACCTCCTGCTTTAACACAGGCCATGCTCAGGGGTTTCCACTTTCGAGAATAAAATACTTCTAAAAGATTGATTATGACCCTGTTATAGCATATGATATGGAATACCATTAACTAACTCTTTTGAAAATTATAATGAGCATTGAGTTTATGAGTATCTTTGTATACTATTGTCTTTACCAGCATTTCCCAAGTGTGCTGCTAGTGTAACAGCCAACACCTAGTTCCTGTGTATTCTGTAACAGGCCCTGTGCTAAGCACCGCACATGCTTCATCATACGTGCTCTTCACACCAGACCCAGGAGATAAGTATGATTATGCTCATTTCATTGACTCCAGATCCTATACTTTAATCTAAGGTTTTCTGTCAAGTGAGTTTGTAAAAGCCACTTGACCACAAAACCTTAGATTAAAATATAAAGATTATAATTAATATTATAAATAATAAATTATAAATAATATATTATAATTATAATTTATATTATTATAAATAATAAAGATTATAGGATCTTTATTCTATACTAAATTATAGATTACTATACTATTCATTAGCCAAGATTAATGAATTTTATTACTATAGGAATTCTCAGCCTTTTAATATATATCCATTAGAAATCTCTAAGAGGGAGAATAAAATATGTAAACTTTTCTAAACATATTTTACTATGGGACACGTTTTTCCCCTAGTGTTATTTCCAAGAGTTGGTTTTCTATAGGAACCTTGCTAGGGAGGATATGTTTCTAAAGAGACACAGAATCTACTTTCTGGATTAGTCACAAGGCTACAAAGTAGACCATTGAAGGTTTTTTTGTTTGTTTGTTTGTTTTAGTGAATTCTTATGTTTCTACAAACTACTTTCAAAGTTGCAATATCAGAATTGTAAACCTGATATAGGACCAAGGCTATACAATGCTGGATATCAAAGTCATGGGACTACTTTGGCAGAATTTTCACTACTTGTAAAAATTCTCACCAAGCTCCTTCATTTTACCCTCTAGGCAGTTTCCTAACTTACAGGATCTTTTTTCAGGACTGGAAGCGATTGTTTCAGCAGAACCTCTACAACTTACCTGAGAGCAGGGGCTAAACAGTCCATTGACTAAATTTGGCCTGCTGCCTGTTTTTGTAAATAAAGTTTTATTGAAACACTTCCATATACATTCCTTTACATACCATCTTAGCTGCTTTCACACTATAAGCCCAGAGTTGAGTAGCTGTGACAGAGACTGTACAGACCACAGAACCTAAAATATTTACTATGTGGCCCTTTTCAGAAAAAGTTTGTCAACTCTTGGCTCAGAGCAACATATTTACAATGATTGTAGAGCCTGGCTACAGCACAAAACTTCTTCAGTAGAAGCCACTGCCTAATATACCGTAAGTTCAATTTGAGGCAAGCTATTGTCATGGCTTACCCCCTCTTTAAATTCAGAGATCCTATGTGAAGCATGTTTTCTGCAGAAGGAAAAAGACACCAGCATTGATTAAGCTATGATTAGGTATCTGGAAAGGTGCATAGACGGCCCCATTTGTATCAATTTAGATAAGCAGATGGTGACCCTATTTTATGCAGAAGAAAATTAATTCAATGAGGTAAAGTCATTTGATCAATAAAGGATTTGCATCTCAAACTCTGACTCAAAGATGGGTGCTGATTCTATGGAATGGTTAAGAGTGCAGGGTCTGAAATTACATAGTCAAGATTCCAATTCTAGCTCTGCCATAAACCAGCTTTGTGACTTGTGCAAGTGATGTAACTGTGTGCCTCAATTTCTTCACCGGTGAAATGGGAAGGAAAATACCATTTTAGTAGAATTTTGAGAACTAAATGAGTTAATCCATGATACGTGGCATATTAAGGGCACTGAGCACGTGTTAATTGTTAATGTTAAATGGGGAAGGGCAGAAAAGGATGGAGGATGACATCTAAACTTTTGGCTTGAACAAATTGGGATTTGGGATGGTCTATTTGCCTTATCACATATGTAAGCGAACCTCTTGAGAGCAGAGGGTATTTTCCTGTGTCTTCTGCATACCCCCTGTCCCCTTAAGTGCCTTGGACAACATATTCCACTGATGCTTATTGGTTAGTTGAAGGTGGAATTGGGGAAGAAAGACTATGAGGAAAGTGAATTTTTTTTAATTTTTATAAATTTAGGGGGTACAAGTACAGGTTTCTTACATGCATATATTGCATAGTGGCAAAGGCTGGGCTTTTAGTGTACCCATCGCCTGAATAGTGAACATTGTACTGAATGGGTAACTTTTCAGCTCTCACCCCCTTCACACACTGTCCCACCTTTTGGAGTGTCCAGTGTCTGTTATTCCACTCTGTGTGTCCATGTGTAACCATTGCTTAGCTCCCACTTATATGTGAGAACATTCAGCATTTGACTCTGTTTCTGAGTTATTTCACTTTGGATAATGGTCTCCAGTTCCATCTATGCTGTTGCAAAAGACATGATTTCATTCTTTTTTATGACTGAATAGTATTCCATGGGCTGTGTATGTGTGTGTGTGTGTGTGTGTGTGTGTGTGTGTGTGCGCATGTGTAATAGGAAAGTGGAATATTGAGCTACTAAAACTGTTGGCAGAATGAGCTAATGTGGGGAAATTGGTTGGCACTAATGACTGATATTTGCTTCAATTTCAGATGACTGGGCCTTTGTTTAATATTTCAGTGATCTATTATCCCAAGTTTAATGCCTTAAAACAACACTCATTTATCATCTCTCAAGATTCTGTGGGTTGACTGAGCTCTGTCGGGTGGTTCTTCCATTCCAGGTGTTGCTGATTAGAGCTGGAATCATCTGGGGATTCAATTCTGCTGAAACAACCAAGAGGGCTCTCCAACACGGTTGCAGTCGATACTGGCTGTGGGCTCCATTACAGGCTGTTGAGCAGAGCACCTTGATTTACCTCCTTGTGGCCTCCCCTTTAACTTGGGTATCTCACAGTGTAACCATTGGGCTCCAAGGGAAAAAAGCTTAACTGTCTTTCTCAAAGCCTGCACTTTGAAGTCCCAAGACAATTTTTGTATCCAAATTCAAGGAGAAAGTAAATGGGCTGCCTTTGGATGACAAAGAATTAGTGGCCAGCCATTTTTAAGCTATCATACTTAACTCCTGGATCCCTGTCTGACCTTTTCCTGGAGCTGGTCAGCTGCAGCCAGCATTTTCCTCACAGATAAGTCACTCCTATTATTCTGTTTGAGAGATTACCCAGGTCTTAACTTTCAGTGGGTCTCTTAGTGTGTGAACATTGCAGTATGTTCAGTAAGGCCTGAGGGAAAGTATTATCATGCCTCTCCTTGCCCTTTCATTGAGCTTCTTAAAGCAATTCCAACATTGCCTGCACCTTTGCTTCTTCAGGTCTTCCTCCTCTACACCTAAATAACTCCTGCTTGCCATTCCTGTCTCAGTTTAGAAGTTGCCTCCTCCAGGAAGCACTCCCTGCTTTGTACCCACACCCCTAGCTCAGTGCTCTCAATGCATCGTGATTTAACCCTCCCTTACCTGGCCCTATCCATCCAGTCATTGCATTTATCCACTGAGCAGTCACGGGCTGCTCACTTCTTGCTCATCTCCATTAGACAGAAGGTTTCACAGAGGGTGGGATCGTGCTTAATTCTTCATTGTGTTCTCTGAGCCTCACATGGTACCTGGGATCCAATTGGTGCTCAATAAATGAAATCTCCCCACTATTTCCTACTCTCCTACTCCCAGAATCTGTGCCATCAAGAATGCTAATGATTGGCAATTGGAAGAGGTTAAGCCTGGGAGAAATTAGTAGGGAAGGCATGAGACCCCAGGGGGAAGGGAACAGAGAGACACTAAGAGCAAGGGGACCCCTTTGCTGGGGGCCAAGAATCCTGGTACCATTGAGTCAAAGTCAGGCACTTGTGTCCCAATGGTTTCCTGAGCTATAGTAAAGTCTTTAACCCCAATAAATGTTTTATTCACATCCAAGAACACCTTATACCTTGGTGTGACTCAAAGATCCTGCCTAGAAAGGAGAAGGGGGCACTCTGAGAAGGTCATATCTTTGGGATCTCCTGAAAATGTTCTTCCAAAGCAAACACATGTGAGTTTATAAAAGCAGGTTCATAAAAAAGAAATCAGAGGGGAAGTCTTGGATCTAATAATGCCCCAATTCCTTATACTTTTCCACAGGCATCTGGGGCCTGACCCCCAAGTCAGATTGAGCCGCCCACCCAGATGATAGCTGGCCCCTAAGCTGAGGGGCCTGGGGAGGCTTCAGTGATCCCTCTGCTGTAAATGTTGCCTCAGCTGGCCTGTAACTCTGGGGTTGTGGAGGTGAGTGTTTATTCATAATAAGTAGCACCTGGCTGAGCAGGGGCCTCTCCCACCCCCAGTATTCCAGGTCATACAGGCAGAGCCCAAGCTGTGGTCTTCTGGGGACAGGTTTCAAAGCACCTCTTTAATGGACCTCCCCTAGGTACTAAACAAAACTGCTCCTCCTCTCTGTATCCTGTTCTCCCTTACTTTTTCCTCCCTAAGAGCAATGTCCCACATCCCAGCTTACAGCATAGACCTCTTCCTTACTTCTGCACAAAATGCAATTGTGTATTTCCTGCTCCCCTTGTTTCTGATATCCCAGAGCAGAGAAGAGGGTCTGAAGTAAAACTGTAGGGGCAGAAAGAGCAAAAGCAGCTATCTGCCTTAGCTTCCCTGGGCATGGCGTTCATATGACAACATTTGTCACACGCAAATGAACCTGCTGTTCCCAACATGATAAATTTCACATCAGTCCTGCTGACTTGGGCTTACTAATTGCCCGATAGCATTTTCTTTGTTAAGCTTCACTGTGATCGTCACACTTTTTGTTGAACTGACAGTAGAAATATTCTGCAGCCAACAGCCTAAATGCAGCCCAATGCACGAGGACCCTGATCTTTCATCATGAGGATATATGCAGGTACAGGTGTCATTGTTCAGGCCCCCGAGCATCCAGTCTCTGAAACTGATCTCTGTGTAGAGCTTCCTGGGGCTGCCATAATGCACAACTTCAGGAAGATGCCATTCACACTGTGCTCCTGTGCCCAACGTCCCTGGAAGTGAGTGGGGTACAACTTGTGCATTCTACACAGTGGTCCTAGAAAACTCCATTCTGAATCTGGGGATAAGGTTGGGTGAAATGCAGGGAAACTAGTGAGGCTGGTTACTAAAGTCAACTGTAGCAGGGCCCAGGGGAGAGCATCCATGTTCACACACTGTTCTAGGTTGTGCTTTTTAAATTCTGTGCTGCTGCCTCCCTCCCCAAGGCCCTTTGATGGAGACATCCTTAGTTTTACAGGTCAAGTCCAGCTGTCAAATGATACCCAGAGAAAGAGAGGCAGCCTGGATACCAAGGGATGGTTAGGATACAACTGGGGTTTGGGGAGAGTAAGCGGAAACCCTGTGGAACTTGGAGGTGTCTTCCCTGTGGGGGCAGTGACAGAGTGAGCCACAGGGAGGTCTCCTCACCTAATCTGCACACTCCCTCCCAGCAATGGGACGCAGCTTCTTATCAGCTGAAGAATTCAGCCAGCCGGTCAGGGTCACATACCACACAGTGGCCGGGCCTGGCTCGGCTGTCTAGCCAAGAACAGGCTGGTCTTTGTTCCTGTGTGACTGAGGGTGCAACTCAGGGATGGAGGATCTAGGGTGGGTGCAATTATGAGATTTTTTTTAAAGGTATAGAAATTGTATCTCCCATCTTGGACCATGGGAAAATAAACTGAAGGAGTATGATGTTGAAAGAGGAGAAAGTGGGGTCATTTTCATTGCTGTAAATTCCCTTTCCCAAAAGTGAACCGTGAGTTCACCTGCCTTCCTACTGTAGCAAGAGCCACCACGAGGGTCAAAACAGTGCACTTAACTTTTTAAATCTGGTTCACCCTCTCCTGAATTCATAACCCCAAGGACTCATAATCCTAAAGTCTTGGCATTTAAAGAATTCTTATGGACCATCCACCCATCCATCCATCCATGCATCCATCCATCTATCCATCCATCCAACAACCATTTATTGAGAACATACTATGTGCCAACCAATGGTGAACAAGAGAAACAATGACCCTGCTGTCATGCAGCTGACATGCTGCAGGGGGAGATGGACAGTAAACGAGCAAACAAATAAGCAAAACAATTACCAGATCATGTAGATACCCAAAGAGGGAAAACCAATGAGACATGAGAAAATTAGTGGGGAGGTCTGGTATGATCAGGAAAGGCCTCTCCAAAGAGATAACATTTAAGCTGAAAACTAAAGGACAAGAATAAGCCAACCATACAAAACAAAAATGAAAACAAAACAAACAAATGAACAAAAAATGGGAGAGGAGCATTCCGGGCAGAGAGATCAGCAAGTGTTAGTTAAGAGGATTCTCTCAAGTGGGCACAAGCTTGGCAGGTTTGAGGGGCAGAAAGGAGCCTAGCATGGCTGGAGCAGGGGGAACTTTGCAAAAACCCCTTGTTCAATTGAAAATAACACAAAATCTAAAATAAATCAAAGCAGAGGGATTCAGATGAAGTCTGGTTAAAACCACTGATAAGGTTCACCACTGGCAGAAACTGAAATCTCCCCTGTAACATTCACCGTTTGTTTGAACTCTTTAGTGATGCCAAATAATTCCAAAATCAAAGTTTATGGACACCTCAGGAGTGTATGTCTCAAAGGAGCAGGGCTCAGGGCAGGCAGGGCTTTCCTTGGGGTAACTTCTTCTCAAACAAAAATTCTACATATTTGCTGAAGGGTTGACACTCCGTCAGCCAAATAGCATCAGGCTGTGGCTTCCCCCTCCCGCCCAGCTGTAGGCTTATCCAGCTGGTTCTCACTGAGCAGTGTACAGGACATATTTCAGACCAGGAGACTTTGAAGTATGTGTCCTCTTAAGGCTTAACAATGTCAAGCTTCATAACCCAAGAACTGGCTTGCTAGCTTCCTACTTTAAATTGCTCATAATTTGAAACATACAAACGTTTCCACTTTATCAAGCAGGGCTACTAAACATATTATTGCTGGAACCTGCGTGTTTTATGGTCTCCATACAGCCAGGGAGCTGAATTTTATTAAAATAGACTGTTAAGAGGCTCAATTCATTATGGAATCTTCCAGGCCCCAGAATGAAAGAGTTTTGTTTATTCTAAGGGCAGAAAAAAAAGGGCTAGGAAGAGAGTGAAGATGACTCTGTGTGTGTGTATGTGTGCATCTGTGTGTGTGCTCGTGTGTGTGTGTGTGTGTGTGTGTGTGTGTGCACGCGTGTATGGCAGGAGAAGAGGTGGGAAAAAAGTGAAGACCACCAACAGTCTCGGCCCTGGCCCTCACTGCCCCTCCCACCCCACTTCTTGTAGCAGCAGCCTGTCTGAGGCCGAACATTTGTTTGTGGGTCTGTTACTTATGGTAGAGCTGGGTCTGGCTTCAAGACAACTGGAATTTAGCAAAGAAGGGTGATCCTTTGGGGGGAAAAAAAGAAGCTTAAGGCCTCCCCTGAGAGTGAGCACACCAAGGATTTTAAAAATGGTATCTGGTGAACAAACATGGAATAGGCACAAAGGTTTTTAAAAGGATATTGATGGTGCAAACAGCCCTGGTTACATCTTTCCATTCAGCATATTCCTGGGATGGGGCAGTATTTAATGATTTTAAGGATAAGACCATGTAATAAAGCCATTCCTATGTATTCAGGTAACCTTCATTGCTTGCTAGAGCAGAGACGTGGAAATTCTTGTAGCATGCTACTCCTAGCCTGCTGTATCTCATTGGCACACTAGTCTCCATGCTCCCCTGGTTATAAAAAAAATGGGAGAAGAGCATTTCAGTCAGAGAGATCAGCAAGTGTTAGTTAAGAGAATTTTCTCAAGTGGGTCCAAGCTTGGCAGCTTTGAGGGGCATCCAGCTGTCAATCCATCCATCCATCCCTCTTCACCACCCCATGTAGACTATACCTGTCCACGTATCCCAGGTAAGCCTGCAGTTAGATTCTAGCCCCAGACTAGCATCTGTCTGGCAGCAATTCCATGAAAGACCTCAAGTGAGACCAGCAGAAGAACCATCCAGCTGAGCCAAGTCAACCCGTAGAAATAGGAGAGATAATACATAGTTAATGTTAAGTCACTAAGGTCTGGCTTGGCTGATTACGTAAGAGTAAGTAGTCAAAACACCACATTTCACTCCCTTATTTTACTTGGAGGATTTGGGGAAAAAAGCAGTTCTCACAGGGTAGACAAAAGTGTCTTCCAGTCATTCTGATCATAGTGATGATGTTGATAATAATGACAGCTGTCATTTATTTAGCACTTAGAATGCACCAGACACTATTTCTAGTGTTTATTTTTATATGTCACCTGAGGTCAATTCTACTATTGTCCACCCTTTACAGATAAGAAAACTGAGGCTCAGAGCCTGAGTCCATAGTCCTGGCTAACTCTATAGTCAAGCTCTTGCAGCCAGACCTAAAACCCTGTGACACTGCTGTCAGCACAAGGTCCTGCACCTGGTAAGTGCTCAGCAATTTTAGCTGGCACAAATTACACCAGCAAGTCCTCTGGAGACCCCCTTCATCCCACATTTACTAAGTATTGCCTGGTTGCCAGGAACTGTGCTGGATGCTAGGAATGTCTCTACAGCCTGGCATGAAACCCGCTGGCCTCCCTCTGGAAAGGCTGTTGCACAGCCACACTATCTGATGCAATGGCTGATCCCACATAAGTGAGCAGTGTTTAGGAAATGGGTTTATGAATGAATCATATGAATAAACAATGGATGGGTGGGTGGCTGGATAGATGGACAGATAGATGGGTGTACAAATAAAGTATATTATGAGGCATACACATTTTAAGTCTTCTCTGGAGTGTCTCTCATAGTGCCTTTAATTTTATAGTGTCATTCTCATCTCTCTATGAGTTTTTTTCTCTATGATTTTTTATTTGGTCTGGGTCCGGGGTAAATAGGGTAGGGGAGTAGAATCTGGCCATGCTGGGGGTTAGAAAGGTGTTAACAAGCTATAAATGACCTTCCCTGGCCTATTCAGGCATAAGTAATGTCCCCAAATTGCCTACAGTCAAAACTGCCAATTCCAAGCTGATTGCAATGAATCAGGCTCCCCCTATACGCAATAATGTGATCAATTTCTCATTTCGCTGAATAAATAAGCTGGAAGATGGGGAACTGTCTCTGACCCACCGTTAACCTTCTGCCTCATTATTCATATCAGACCTATGACATACATGTAAGAAATCCCTGGTTCAATTTTAGCTAATTATTTGTTAGGAATGAAGGCTCTGTGAAGTGTTACTGATGGTACAAGTGCCCAGGGACCTCCAGACAGAGAAAATCAGACTGAAAAAGCCTTTGTCTAGAAAGAGGAAGGCTGGGAAGCAGCCTCCTTTTCTTTCTCTGGCCATAAGCTTAGTGTGTTGGTGTGTTCATGTGTTTGTGCACATTTATTTGCTTCCAACTGTGATGCCCTGGGAATTTATGACATCTTTGACTGTTCTTATATCTTTTTTTATTGTACTTAGCACAGATCACCCTCACAGATCAATTCCTTTATTGAGAATAAATGCTGCAATAGTCTTTCCCCTCCTGCTGCCCCACACAGTGTCCCCTGACATGGACATTGAGGGACTAGAGCTTTGGGAAACATTAACAATGTTCATTTAATTGGCTGGCTGCCTCTAGAGAGATTTCTGGGGATTCTGCAGAATTACGTTTGTGCTTACTGGGAGGGGTGAAGCCCATGCAGGAGCTTTGGCAGGTGCTGCCTGCAGAGATGCCAGACTCTGTTGACCTAGTCCAGGGGATGATGATGGCTTCCTTCCCTGAAACAGGACACTGGTGGTGGGACCCTGGACCTGCCTAAGACACAACTTGGATGGAAGGTTATGACTGTTATCTGAAATCAGCTTGCTAAATGCCCCCTAATCTATCTCCCAAGACTAGCAGAATACATGCTATTCTTAGGACCATTTTTGTTTCCTTAAGAGAATAAAAACCTCAGGCACACACTAGCTGCCATATCGCCATTGTAATTGCTCTAGTCCTTTTCCATTTTCAGAGCTCTTAAGAATTTCCTCCAAGCACTCTCACCTCATGAGACTTATTCAATAAGCAGGTCAATTTATTTTATTCAACATATACATTCTAACACATGCCAGGCACTGGGTTTGACTTTGAGAGTAGAGTATGGAGGAATAGCATTATCAGGTAGTTTTGTCCTCGTGGAACTTTCAGTCTAGTGGGGAGACATAATATTTAAGATAGCATTGTGATGAGGAGTTAGTTATGGAATGTTCATGAAGGTGTGGGGCACATAGGAGGTGATAGATTTGGGGGTCAGAGTGGCTGACCTGATGGTAATTCTTAAGGATGAAAAACTGTGATTTAGGGGAAGAAAAAGAAAGGGGTTGGAATAACTGTGAAGGCTATGCCATTGCCTATGAGATGGGTCTCTTGAAGACAGCATACTGCTGGGTCTTGCTTCTTTATCCAACTTGCCACTTTGTGTCATTTAATTGGGGTATTTAGCCCATTTACATTCAAAGTTAATATTGATATGTATGGATTTGATCCTTTCAACGTGTTGTTAGCTGGTTATTATGCAGGCTTATTTGTGTGGTTGCTCTGAAGGATAAAAAGCTGTGCTTCACAGGAAGAGGTAGAAAATGGGTGGGATGGTGGGGAAGAGGAATGTCTACTAGAAGCAGCAGCACATGGGATGGCTTGGAAGGGAGAGAGAAAACAGCGGGCTGGAAGACAGTGTGACTGCAAAGAGCTAAAGAAAAGGTCAAAAAGGTGAGCAGGACCAAGTCATGAAGGGTTTTGTCACTCTACTTCCTGATGTGAATGTTCCAATGCTGAGAGCAGATGTGGGCTCCATGAATAACGATTCCAGGTCTCAGAGTCTAGGACAACAGACTCCAATCAGGACTGTCTCAGACAAACCAGTGTGTAGGGTCACTGTATTCAAAAATCATGTCCAGGAGCTTTGATTTCTTGGATTTTATCCCAAGGTCTCTTGAAAGCAAATGGGAAGATCAGCTTTACACCGTAGGAAGATCTCAGTCTCCTGTGGTTGATGGTGTGGACAAGAGCAAAAATGATGGAGAGGGAGACAAGAGGACACTGTCTTCTGTGAGGTGGGCTGGGGCATAGAGTAGATAGGATTAGCTCCATTTTTCAGATGCAAAGACTGAGACTTAAGGAGACAAAGGGGCTTTCCAATCAATAGCAGTCACTGGGTGATCAGTTTCATCCAATCAGTAGAAATGAAAGTTCCAGTGTGGACCCAGTTTTGCTGTTTTCCACACTAGAAAACCCATTTTCTGTTTGGGTCATGAAAGAAGCCCCAAACTCAATGTTCAGTATATAAAGCCCAAGGAAAGGGGGGAGAATTTGTCACCTTTAAAACAGAGTGGTTCCCTGGGGACCAAAACCTATGCATCACAAAAAAGCTAAAAAATCTGTATTCTGCAACACAGTAATGTGACACTTTACATGATCAAGAACAAAGATATCCTCTTTCTCCTGGAAATGACTGGGCCAGGGTTTCTAAAGTTGTTATAAACCACAGGCCTGGCCAGAGACTTCAGAAGGCTGTGTCAAGCATCCTTTCCCTCAGGGCTTCGTGTGTGCCTTTTCCTCTGCCAGGAACATCTTTTCCCTAAAGAGTCACATGGTTTATTCAGGTCTCTGCTCAGATGTGGCCTTCTCTGGGAGACCCTTCCTGCCCATCCTGTCCAAAGTTGCTTCACTGTCTTTACTTGTGATTATTCTTCCTACTTAACACCAGGTATCCTATGGTTGTCATTTTGTAATCTATTTCCCAACAGATTGATATGACCTTCCCAAGGACAGGAGCTCTGTCTCTCTCACCCTGCATCTCTAGTGCTTGTATACAGTTGGTATTTCATAAATATATGAATTGCATAGATCAATACTGAAGTCACTGTTTCCATGAAGGATTCTTGGAGGGGCATCTCCAAGATGCTGAGAAGGGTTGGTCACATGAGGACAGACACAGGCAGTGGGCTGCCCTGGTGTTGAACTCACCACACCAACAGATCAGAGTCTCCCTCTCTTCCTAGTCCCTCTGCATCCTTAAGACCAAGAAAGAACCAGGCATAGGGCATGAGCCCAGTAGAGGTTTGTTTGAGTGATGAATGACTGAATGACTTGAACAAACAATCACATTAAATCTCCTCTGGGGTCAGGACCAGAAGCAGACCCCAGCCAGAGGGAATTGTGAAACCATAAGGAATAATAGCATTATCATGACCATAGCTGCTATTTATCAATTGCTTATTATGTGACAGACACAGTCTAATCATTTCACATTCAGGATCTCATTGAATCCTCACAAACCCTCATTAATTGCTACTATTATTATCCCCATTTTACATATGAGCAAAGCAAGACCCAGTGAAGTTAAATAACCAGACAAAGAGGATACAGCAAGAGTGTAGCAGAGTCAAGGTTGGAATCCAGGATACTCGCTTCCAGAGCCGGCCTGGGCTGTCCTGTGAGCAGAGAGTGAAGGGAGCAAGTCCTCAAACTCTGGCTAAAGGCAGATCACAGCTTGTCAGTATGCACAGGGGGAGGGCCTCCATACGTAGCTATCTGCAAAGAAGAGGGAGAAGAAAAAATGCTCACCCTTGGGATCTGTGTGTCTGATAGGGGAGGCATGCCCTGTTTCCCCCTCTGTCCTTTGGGAGATTCCAGAGAGGGAAGGCAAATCATTCCTGCATTTGTTTTGTTTTTGTTTTTTGGTTTTTTTTAGAGATGAAGTCTTGCTCTGTCATCCAGGCTGGAGTACATGGGTGCAATCACGACTCATTGCAGCCTCAAACTCCTGGGCTCTCGTGATCCTCCGGCATCAGCCTCCCAATTACCTGGGACAACAGGTGTGCACCACCATGCCCAGCTAATTTTTTTATTTTTTATTTTTGTAGAGACTATAAATTTCACTATGTTTTCCAGGCTGGTCTCAAACTCCTGGGCTCAAGTAATCCTCCTGCCTTGGCCTCCCAAAGTGTGGGGATTACAGGCATGAGCCACCTCATCCAGCCCTCCATACATTTGTGTTAATAACTATGGTACAGCAAACTCCTTAAGAAAAAAAAATGGAAGTGGGTTTAGACTTCATTCCTTCATTTGATCATTCATCAATTCAGCCATTTGACTGAGTTCCTACTATGTGCCAGGCACTGTCTTAGGGGGCCAGGGTTTCAGCAGGGATTCTATCAGGCAGATAGGATTCCCGCCCTCCTGGAACTTACTGTCTCATGGGAAAGATAATAACAATTCAAGGGGGCAAGCATGGCACTGGAGACAGTCCAGGAGCAGGGAGAGCAAAGAGCAAAGAGCACTTGGGCTGAGGGTCCTCTAGAGGTATTAGCTGGAAGTGAAGGGAGAGCAGGAGCGGGCCAGGCAGAGGGGCCAGCAAAGGGGCACAGAGAGCAGCAGCCTCATGAGGGCAGTGCAGGTGGGAGGGACGTGGTCTCTATTTTGAAGAAAAGGATAAAGCGTAAGCTCAGGCTTAAGAAGCAGACCACTTGCCCAAACACACCCAGTCAAGGCAGGGAGTGTGGCTGAATCCCTGCCCAGGAACCTGCTTCAGGCCGGGCACAGTGACTCACATCTCTAATCCCAATGCTTTGGGAGGCCAAGTTCAGAGGATCGCTTGAGGCCAGAAATTCAGGACCAGCCTGGGCAACACAGCAAGGTCCACACTTCATAATAAAATTTTTAAAAACTCACCGGGCATGCTGCACGTGCCAGTTACTCTGGAGGCTGAGGTTGGAAAACTGCTTGAGCCCATAAGTTCAAGGCTGCAGTGAGCAATGATTGTGCCACTGCACTCTGGCCTGGGTGTCTCTGTCCCAAATAACGAAAAGGAACAGACTCCAAGCTAAGTCCACCAGAGAAGATGCCTTTTTTGAGCTCACACCCTCTCTCCTGTGGGCCAGCAATGGCTCCCATCAGATAGCTTTATAAACATGCCTCTGGTGTGTTTCTACTCTCCGCAAGTAGTTGGGCTCTGGAGGGGGCCAAAGCAAATATTTTCTGAGCCTGGCTGGTGTGGCTCCAAGGTAGGGACAATTTATGGTCAGGTGGCTGACTTAGGGACGCACCGCAGCCTTCCATTCTCAAACCAGGGCAGGGCAGGAAAAGCCTCCTAACTCTTTTATTGGAGGAATTGGTCTGGGGCCACTTCTTTATCCCATCTTTAAGTTCCCTTTCATAAAATCACCTTCAGATGTGTTTCAAATTCATCACAAACTCTATTTTTAAGTTGTTTTCGCTTCTTCCATTCCTTAGAATTCCTCCAAAAATTGATGATAACTGTTCACTAATGGACTTCTATTGTTGAGATCCAAGTCCTGCCCCTGAGGGGTCCAGGCAAAGGATAGGTCCTCCGAGAGATGAGCCATGACCTGGGCAGGAAGTGAGCACTGGTGAAGTTCATATAGAGAAAAATGAAAGACCCTCTCTCCACCATTTAGCGCCCACACTGTCTGCTCTGACCCAGAGCCAGGGATTGGTTGGTGACCAGTTTCTCAGTGACTGACTGTTTTCCATGACAACTTTTTCTGTCTGAGCTCATTCAGCAATTTCTATGCAACAAAATCAGTTTGTGGAAAACTTCCATGAGTCCCTGAAATCTGGGGGCAAAGGCAGGGCTCGGAGATATAAGACAGGTTTTTCCCGGAACGGTGGGAAAATTCCCAGCTCCCTCCAGGCCTCCCTTCCGGTCTCCAGCCATAGCCTCACTTTTTCCATGGTCTTATCAGTTCCTGATATGCAAGGACTAATCCAGCATTCAAGGGAGGGGAAACCCTGGGAAAAATAAAGCCCAGCAGGTCCCCCCACCACACACGTGGAGACCTACATAGGCTCAGAAACGCAACACCATCAAGGTTAGTCACATCTCCTCTTTTGCTGCACATTTGGACTCTGGAATAGGGAGGAAACCGAGCTGAACAGGAAGTCCTCGGTGATAAAAGGCCTCAGATAGCCTGGAAAGTCAGGGTTGGGCCTCTGAAATGGGGGAGGGAGAAGAGACTCCTTGAAAGGGTCTTTATTTTTTTTTTCTGGAGACAGGTCTCACTGTCACCCAGGCTGGAGTACAGTAGCATGATCATAGCTCTCTGTAGACTCTATCTCCTGGGCTCAAGAGATTCAGCCTCCCAGGAAACTGAGACTGTAGGCACACACCGCCACACCTGGCTAATTTTTTATTTTTTGTAGAGATGAAGTCTCACTATTTTGATCAGGCTAGTCTCAAGCTCCTGGCCTCAAGCAATCTTTTTACCATGGCCTCCCAAAGTGCTGGGATTACAGGTCTGAATCACTGTGTACAGTCTCCCTGAGAAGGTCTTTTGGGAGCATTGTGTAGTTAGTCAACAGGGCGCTCATCAGATATTTTTGGTTTCCTCTCCTCCTGGGCTCCAGGTAAGATTGTATTAATACTTCCTGGCCCCTATCAGTGGGACCAGTGCTAGCCAATGAGTTGCTAGTGAAAGTAACATACAATCAGGCATTGCTTAACAATGTGGATATGTTCTGAAAAATGTGTCATTATGTGATTTCATCATTGTTGAAATACCAAAGAGTGCACTTACGTAAACCTAGATATTACAGCCCACTACACATCTAGGCTGTGTGGTATAGTCCATTGCTCCTAGTCTACAAACCTGTAGAGCATGTGACTGTACATGGTAGCCACTGGCCACATGTGGCCATTAACCACTTGAAATGTGTCCAGTCCAAACTGGGATGCTCTGTAAATGCATAATAAACAGAAGATTTCAAAAACTCAGTATGAAACAAATAATATAAAATATTTCATTAATAATTGTACGTTCATATTACAATGATAATATTGTCAACATAATAATAATTTGGATATACCAGGGGTAAGTAAAATATACTAACTTTAATTTTACCTGTTTCTTTTTAGTATGTCTTATGTGGTTATTAGAAAATTTTAAATTAAATTTATGGTTCAAAGTATATTGATCCAGAACAATGCTTGGCCCATAGTAGGTAGTCCGTAAATGTTGAACTGCAACAGATGGAGTGTCCTGGCTTACAGAAGAGTATGTCCAGAATTATCCTAGGAAACTGCACTAAGAAGAAAAGAAAACATCTTAATATGGGCAAAATTACAGAAAGCATTCCAATATGAAAAAGGAAATGCTTCCCATTTTGATTGTGCATTGTGTTAGCAAGTACTCTCACACTGCTAATAAAGACATACCTGAGACTGGGTAATTTATAAAGGAAAGAGGTTTAATTGACTCACAGTTCTGCAAGACTGGGAAGGCCTTAGGAAACTTGCAATCCTGATAGAAGGGGAAGCAAACACGTCCTTCTTCAGAGGGTGGCAACACAAAGAAGAATGAGCAGATTTGGGGAAAGCCCCTTATAAAATCATCAGATCTTGTGAGAAATCACTCGCTATCATGAGAACAGTGTGGAGGTAACCACCCCCATTATTCAATTACCTCTGACTGGGCCCCTCCCACGACACGTGCAGATTATGGAAACTACAATTCACGATGAGATTTGGGTGGGGACACAGCCAAACTATATCATACATGGAGATGAGCGACTACACATTTCTTCTCTCATCTCCTGTCCCTGTCTGCTCTCCCCCAACCATGATAATGACTGTTCCTCAGGCCTCAGGGATGTCGTTTTCTGTGGCCAGGTCTGCCCTCCCCCTAGAGAAGGTCCCTTATCTGTTGTGGTCTCTGTTTTCTTTCTGGCATCTATAATGGTACTTGGCTTAAATTAGGTATTCAACAAATGTTTGTGCAGAGGATAAATTATTCCTCCAGAGGATGTTAAGATCTTTGAACTCTTACTCTCTTTATTTATCTCCAACTTTTAAAATGTGTGCAGTGTTTTATAACAGCAAGAGCTTAAGATGATTCAAGCTGTGCACTCAAGAAAGAATACTGCCACTTAAGCCTCACTGTTTCCATATGTTAAATGGGAATATCACTATTTCTCTTAATGTTTACTTCACAGGGCTATTTTGGGGCCAGGTATCAAAAGTAAAGAGTGAATGAAGAAATTAGGAATTGGGACTGTGTTAACTCAGCAGGTTTGGACCACAATTCCAGAAAACACAGTCCTGAATGCCATGATCCCAAATGTTGAAATCTCAAAATTCAAAACCCTGAAAATATAATTCTGAAAAGAAAAATGTAAAAATTACTGAAAAAGATATTTATTTACCTTTTGAAAGGAAATTTATTTCAAACCATATAAAAACATGACAGAACAGTTCATGGGCCACTTTATTCAATAAAATAGACAATCTTATATAGACTATTTAATTTTTGCAAGCATGAACAGTCAGATATACTAATGGCAGTCCCTTGGGTTAACAGCTATGAAGAGACAAATCATATTTACAAAGAAATAGGTTGAAAACCAAAATGTATAAAGGCATATTTCTATGGCTAGTAATTGTGTGAACTTGCTTTGTAACTGTGGTCATCTGAAATACTATGAAGCACAACCTAAATCTTTTAATGGGATTGCTCAAAAATTACAATGGGCACATAAGCAGTTGCCCAGAGAGTTGAGATCTCAGGAAATTTCTCTCTCTACAAATGCACACGTACAAATCAGACATCTCTTTATTGAGGAAGTTTCTATGTTTTTGTCAACATACACAATGGTCACACACAAAGTCAACTTCGTGATAATGCACTTTCATGGATTCAAATTTGAAAAAAAAAGCATAAAACAAAATTAGAACTTCTAAAAGTTCTTACCCAATTTATACCTCCAGTACTGGAAATGATGAGAAGATGAAGTACATAGCATAGTAAATAGTAACAAATAAAGCTGACAATTTAAAATAATGGGAAAAGACACTATCAAAAACTAAAAAGAAAATTTGACATATGAAAAAGTGAATTAACAGGGATAAATTACAGGCAATTGCATGGAGGTAGTCCACAAAAGTTGGCGAGCCTTCATGATCATGAACTATATTTTGAAGACTTGCATCATGATGAATAGCTGTTTACTTTCTTTTAGAACATGGCTCTTCTCAAGGAGTATGTTCAAATTCATTTTGCATGAGACACTGGTCTTCTTGAAATTCTTCTATGATTTAATATGCACTAACATGTGCACTCCCTATTAGATCTTCCCATCTTCAGCCATGCTTCTATGTTGTTTTGGGGCATGTGGAAATGTATTCCACACGCAGTCATGCACAGATCACAGCTTTGGTGGAAACAATACTGGTGACGGGAACAGCAACACTGTTTTGTAAGTGTCTTCTTATCCTCCCGTGCACATAATTATTTTTGAAGCCGTGAGTAACTTCACTGCCTCCTTCAGGCAAATGCAGTTTTAATTTGTTAAAATCTGGAATTTCATCAGCTGGAAGGATTGCTAATGCAGACAAATGACACATTTTTAAACTGAAGTTTTCCTAGTTGCCCTATGAGTGGCCAATCCCCTCATCTGAATTTTCTGCCAAATGCATTGGGCTGAATGGAAAAAACAAACTTTATTGGTAACACCATGAAATTTGCTTTTAGGAGCCTTGATCACACCTAATTCCAAATCTGTCATCATTTAGGGGTTCAACTGAAATCCATTTTCTTCTGCAAAGTCTAGCAAATCTTCAAATATGCATTTATAAAGTGCTCCACTTTTTCCAGTGATTAATACAGAAATTAGCAGATTTATTAGAATTTTTAATTTTAGAAATTTTAGGGGACTAAAGTGGGTAGTTGTTGGTTAAAAAAAATAATAATCGGGAAAGTTTAATTCATTAGCCAAAGTGAGGTGTGCACCAGTTTCTTTATGTTGGCTTTAATGGTAAATGTAAGAAGTCTATCTTCTTCAACAGTCAAATCCCTAACCAAGAACATTTCACCATTTAAAACACTGGAGGAACCTCTGTATCAACAAGTGTTTTGGGTTCAGAAGGTTGTTGAACTTGTTGAATAGTTTTTTTGTTTGCTTGTTTTTAATTTGTGTGTGTGTGTGTATGTGTGTGCATAGTGGGTGTATATATTGTCAAATTGTGTTTATTCTCTGATTAAGGGTGTTTTTTGAAAGAAAACATAGAGATGTATATGAAGAGGCAGAAGTCATACATGACTGAATAATCTGGCAAGGGAGATTTCATGCATTTTTCACTTCTGTCTTTGAAACACTCAGACATAGAGGGCAGATCTTCCCACCGCATCCACTCAGAGTCACACAATAATCTCTGGAAACACCCTCACAGACACATACCTTTAGATATTCCTTTAGATATTCCTTGATCTCGTCAACTGGATACCTAAAATTAAGTCCACAAGTCCACCTCTTGTCAACTGGGCATCCATTTACATCTTCTTAAACTGTCCTTAATTTCCAAATAAAGACAATAGCTAGGCGGTAGTTCCACCTAATGTAATGCAACTAACATGATACAGCTGTCCTGAAAACAACCAAAAACAGTGCTCATTCCTTCCCCAGAATGTCACATTCAGGATTTCAACTTTCAGGATTGTGATTTTCAGGGTTTTAGGCATTAGGGATTTTAGACTTTAGAGATTTTGATCTTTTGGGAATTCACCATTTGGGATTATGATGTTTGGGATTGTGTCTTTCAAGTTTATGATCCGAGCCCATAGAAAGATGGATTTGTGGCAGTGGGAGATTGCCTAACTTGGAACAAAACACTTGAATTAAAATCTGGATTCCATTCATCTGGGCCTCAGTTTCCCCATCTGCAAAATGGGGGAGGGCTGGTCCCTGTTCTGTCCATTTCAAAGAGTATTGAAAGAAGAACCATAAAGATGGATGTAAAATCACTTTATAAACTGTTATATCCTTTACACATGCAAATTCTTATTGATTATCCTTAGAGCATCTGTCAGCAAAACAGGCTGCTTTGTGAAGCCGTGTCAATTGGCCAAAAATGATTTGGAGCAAGACTGGGTCTTGAAAACTACGTAACATTTAGACAGCTGAGGCCGAGACAAGAAAGCTTTCCAAGCAATGTCGAAACCACAGGAGTTTGGCTGTGGCTGGCTGAGGAGCAGGGCTGGGTATTAGGCATTAGTCTTGGGCAGACAGAAATGCAAAGTCTCCTGCTTGCTGGTGTCGTCCCTGGGCACTACCATGACCTCAGAATGCCCAGATCTGAGCCTCTCTGCCTCCTATAGCTCCATATTCTAGACCAGAAACCATGCCCTGCAGAGGTTGGCTTCCTCACAGGGGCCCAGGCATGCTTCAGTTTGAGGGAATGATGGGTTGAATGCTGGAGCAGAGTCCCCTCTCATAAGTGGCTGACATGGCTCTCTGGACATCAAACAGCTCTTAGAAATAATATTTTGAAGAGTTAATTGTAAATGAATGGGAAACGCATGGATTAAATTTCCATGAAATACATGTAAAGAATAAAAGAAAGGCTTTCAGGCACTGTGTGCTGGGGTTCATTCCACCTAGAACATAATAAAATAAAATGCAAACCTCAGAGACAGAGGACATATCCCAGAAGGATTCTCTTCCTCCAGGGCCTGACAGTACTCTCCAGGTCTGATAAAGTAGAGTGTGAAGAAGAAATGAAGCCAAGAGAGAGAACAGGGTGGTGCCCCACAGGACAGACAGGGATGTGGTCCTGGGATGCGGCTGCCAGCTCCTTCCTGCTCGTTAACACCCTATCACCTTAGAATGGAAGGCACACACAGGAAAGCCTCTTGAAGCTCTGGTTGCAGAGCTGCTGGTAACTGGCTGTTTAAAAAGCCAGCAGCCAGTCCCCGGGCCCTGCTCAGTGAGCTGCGGAGCTGATTGTGTGATGCATCAGAAGAAATGCAAGCTAAATAATGTTTAATTGACAGAGCAGATTGTTTACTTTCAAATAATTGCGCTAAATTGCAGTACTTAAAAAGTACTTAGACTTTGCGACTTGGCCTGCTCCAATGGGGCTGGGGGAGGGTGGGACTGGGGAAGGGGTGGAAGACCCCTGGGATGGGCAGAGGAAGGAATCAACTGCGGGGAAGATCCCAGGGGTGGGCTGGTGGGTTGGCCATGAGCCCACGCCCCCCTCGGCTCTACTGCATCTCCTTAGTCAGCCTGCAGCCTACCTGGGCACTGGTTTCTCTTTGTTCCTTGTAAGCCTCTCCTCTTCCTAAATAGAGTGGTTTGTCCTCAGTGAATGGACGCCACCCCCCAACACCCGGCCAACAGCCCTAGAGGGTTCTTGGTAGCCACACGGTGGGGTTAACCATTCTGAGCACCTGCACTTTCAGCAGAAGCAGGATTCCCACCAGGACAGGGGAGCCAAGGATCCTGAGCATGAACCTGGGGTCCCCAGGAGCTGGGTGTTTGCAGGTTATTAAAACATTGAACGGTTTCTGCACTGGTTGGGACACAGCTGCCACCTGCCCTCGTGAGCGCCCCCTGCCTTTCTGCCGGTCCTGATCCCTTCTCTGGGATTCCCAAGATGCCTCCACATCCAGAAACTGAGGAGTCGACACCTGGTGCTGAAGGCATCCTTCAGGATCCTGCTCCAGCACGTGGGTCTCGATTCCAACTGGCTGATACCCACCTCGCGATGGTTGTTCCATGCTGTGATGTTACTCTCATGACTGCCCATGGCCAGGTTTGTGACTGTGAGTCTTGTATAAGCCAACGAGGGGGACACCTGATGGTAGAAGATGCGTCCAGATTCTAGGATAGTGCTTGTCAGAACCCTGACCCACGCTACCCTTCCCCCAGCACTGCCACCTCCACCCCAGGCTCAGCTCTTGAAAACATTTGGCACTACAGACAAAATATCTAAGCTTTATGTAATGCTTCTCAAGGGCCTGTGAAAATATCTGAGAGCTGAAAAAAATATATTTTGGCTCTAAAATATGAAAAGAAAACCACTAAATTAAAATTAATATATGTTTAAGTGTCTACAAACCATAACACAACGTCAACTACTCAACTGCAAGCCAAGTCAGTTTGTGTCTGCTTATGTAAAAATTATGTTTAATGTGGGCTGTGGGTGCATTTTAATTTGTTTGATGGGATGGAAGCAGGGCTTTCTAAAGTCAGAGCTCCTGGGGTTACCAAGGGTCAGAAAGGGCCATGAGCCCAGGCGGAAGGAGGCCATTCCAACCCTCATTCGTTGTGCCTTCTGCAGCCTCAGATCCGCTGACCACCCCCTTCTTGAATTGCCTTTGTGCCTTGTTTGTTTAACATAACAGGACGCCTTCTCCTCCTCCCCATCGGACCATCCATCTCTAGGTCTCTTGCTGGGGTTCTTTTTGATATTTGATGTTGAACCATGAGTGTTTGCTCAAGCTCAGCATGAGTCCTCTATTCCTCTGCCCTCCCACTCTCCACCACACCATATCATCTGTTCTAGCCACGTCCACCATCACCTCTGTGTGTCCCGCTTCCAAATCCATGTCCCCAGTGCCTGCCTCCGACGGAACTCCAGGACTCTGTCTGCAAGTGCCGATTGAATGTTTCCTCTCTGGTGACCCACACTTGGTCTCCAACTCAGCATACCCCAAAGCCACCATGTCTTCACCCAAATTGCTGCACGCTGCTCCGGCAACACATCCTCTCTTTCCTGTTTTCAGCAACACCAAACACGTTTTCTCAGCCCTCCTGGAACTCTAAGTCATCTCAGCACAGTCCTCTTCTTCATCTTTCAGTCCATTAGTGCGTTCTGTGCTTCTCTTTCTTTCCTCCCTTTCTTTCATATTGCTCACACTGATCCTTTCCCTCTTACCTCCAGTGGCACCACCTTAGCCCACCCAAGCCAGGGGAAGCAAATGGATTTCCTCTCAAGTCCCAGCTCTGACGCATTGATGGTATCCACCAGGAGTACAGGGTGGAGAACGATTTCCAGGCATCATGGGAGAGATGGCCGTGATCCATTAGTGATGTCTGTCATGGATACAGGAAGAGAGGGTGACGGCGCAAATTTTGCCTTCCGCAGTCTAGGCCTTCTCAAGTTGACATTTGAACAGAAGTACTCACTACCTGCCAGGCCTCGCAGCCTTCAATCACTTCCTTCCTTCACATTGTCCTACCTATTGTTACAAGATCGATCAAAGACAACACTTGAATTGAAGAGGTTTCCTGCCCGGAAATCATCTTTGACTTTTTACCAAACGTGAGATCAAGCCCGGTCTCGTGGGTTGGCATTTAGAGCCCATATGCTCTGACTCCAGCCTCTTTCTCCCCTTTATTTCCCACTAACACCCAGCACCACCACCTTGCTCCAACTCATCAGACGGGCCATCACTTCCTGACTATGCCTCTCTCCTCCCATCTCCACATTCTTGCCGATGATCCTCTCCCAACCTGGAATCCCCCACCTCCTTTCCACACCATCCTCCCACATCTTCCATCCAAATGTGAAGGCATAGCCTAATAACAGCTAATTTATTGAGTGCTCAATCTGTGACAAGTGTGAGTGTAAATGGTTCGCCCAGATTAACTCATTTAGTACCCATAACAGTGCAATGAAGGAAGTATCTATCGTGAGTATTCCCATTACATAGAAGAGCAAACTGAGGCACAGAGAGGTTAAGTAACTTGCTTAAGGTCACACAGCTTATAAGGAACAGAGCTGGGGTAAGAACCCAGAAGTTTAGCTCCAGAGTCTGCACCTTGTTAACATGCTATGTTGTCCCTTAATTCTCACTTCCTCTAAACAGACCTTCCCAACCCCCCAATCCCTCCCCACCGGCGTTTCTTGTCTATGCCTCTTGGGCTTATTATATGTTGTCTTTGCTTACCTCTCTTAGCCTCCTCTGCTGCATTGTCAGGTGACAGTGAGGACAAAAACACAGCAAGCCCATGGGTCAGGAGTAACAGCATGAATCATATAACCACTCACCAAGCAAGTCCCTCCTAGGGTACTTTTAAGGCATTATTTTATTTTGTTTTTATTCTGGGGTATAGGAGGGTATTATTTTACATATTTTACATGATTTTTTTTTTAAAGAGATAAGGTCTCACTCTGTTGTCCAAGCTGGTCTTGAATGCCTGGGCTCAAGCAATCCTCCTGTCTTGGTCTTCCAAAGTGCTGGGATCACAGGCATGAGATACTACTGCTGGCCTTATCCATATTTTACATATAAAGAAATGGAGACCAGAAGAGTTGATAAACTTGCCCAAGTTCACCCAGCAGTTAGCCATCCTTTTCCCTCTACCTGACAATTTCCCTTTTCTGAGTGTCCATGGAAGAGTAGAATGTGAACAGGGCATAGAGAGTGGGTTCCTTCCTCCTGCCCCCTGCACGTGTCTATCAAGAGGATGAGTCCTCTGCGGGGAGACGCGAGGGCGCTGATATGCGGGGGTGGGACGTGCCTGCAGCCTCACGCAGACTGCTAGACACAGCCATGGGCTGATTTGACCTGGGCGGGGCCCGGTTTTTCTTCTCTTTTCTCTGCAGTTCGTTCTTCATCTCTCTCTCTTTTCAACCCCACCACTTCCTGTAAAAATCTGTTGTTAATTATCTCTGTGGGATTGGGTCCGTGAAACCCTCTCCGTGGGACAAGCGTGTCTACTGGCCATTCTGTGGGGTCGCCTATGGGCATGCCCAGGTAATCCTGACGGAAGGGATGTCTCAAAACATAGTCCTTCAACTTCACTTTCGGGATGGAGATTGCATTTGTGTTTTTAAGAAAAAGATGGAGCAAAAAAGACCCCTCCCTCCACCCCCAATGAAATGAGTCAATGCCATCAACAAAGTGAGTTCACAGACCTTTCTGATTTGAGATAGTTTGCATTACCTGAGTTTCTCCTAAAATCCTAAACGAGTGCAATTGCCAGCTTCTAAATTTAGGCGTTTGTGGGCGCCTGTTGGCAGAAAGAAGAAAGGCTGGCTTCAGTGCTGTGGTTTGCCTTGAAACCCAGTCAAGCCCCAAATTCTAAACACAAAGCAGCTGTTTGCCCAGAATCCGAGCCGGGATGTTTCGTATCGATGGCTCTTCCCCCCACCTCCTCCGCCCCTTCTCCTTTCTCCTCTCTCTTTCTTCATTACTGAAGTGCCAAAAAAGCTCGATGTGAATGAACATGGGGATGGGTGCGAATTCAAGCCCGCATTATCTGCCATAGACGATCAGGGATTCTGGGGCGGGCCTGCAGGCCAGCCATCCGGGCAGACCTGCCCTGCGCCACTGTTTACAGAAGAAAGGAAAAAATAGAAATCGATCTATGGCTTTGGTACAGGGGCCGGGTCAAGCGGGGCAGAGTATTCAGTTGCCACTCTTCCAGCCCCACGAAATGCCAGCTGATCTCTATCGGGCCCAAACTGGGGTATCTTTCAGGTAAATCTCCTGTTCCACACTCAGAGCCAGGTCTCTACTTTCCGTTGCCTGGGCAGAGCGGTCCAGCACTGAATCCGCCCTGATCGGGTGGCCTCTCGGGTACGGTAGCAAGGTGGGCGCGCTGACGCAAACCCGCCCTGCCGCTGGCCAGTGGCTCTCTCTGGAGGAAGGTGCTGTCCCCACCCAGGCCTGGCCCGAGCGGTCTCCATAAAGCTTTGTCATATTCCAGATGACAAAGATACATGGAGTTGGGTTTTCTCCTTTGAAATGCCCAGTCCTTGAATTTATTAAAAATCAGTAACAGGGAGTATGTATAGATATCTATCTGAGACCTAAAGACAAGAGGTATATATTGGTTGAGTGGCTACTCACCAGGTGCCATGGGTGGTGTTTTGTATCCGTTATCCTCATTCGAGGTTGGGCACACTGATTCCCATTTTACAGACGAGAAGGCTGAGGTGCAGACAGGTTAAATAGCTTTTCCAAGGAAACGAAGCTAAAGTGACAAAGCCAGGGATTGAACAGAAGTCCACTTGTTTCCAAAACCTGTTTCTGTTGCCCACAGCCAGCCACCTCCCACCAATAGCAATAATCTTTATATGAATCTGCATTTAATTTCTAGATGACTAAATTTCCCAGTGAATGTCCCCTCGAGCCTCAGTTTCTCCATCTGTAAAATTAGGCAGTTGGACAAAGGCAGCTCTGGCATTTTCTTCCCCAGCTCTGATACTTCTGTAATTCTGTGTCTATGAATACATTCAGAGGCTTCCAAGCAATAAATCAAGTTGTTTAAAAATTACAAATAAGCAAGGAAACCAGGGCTCACAGTGGCTGGGGCCTTTAAGCCGTGGTCTATAAAAATAAAGACCGTCTTGAGAGGCTTACTGTTGGCAGGGGAGGTGCTCAGCTGAACTCGGCTCTTAGGCGGAATGTTCTTGAAGCCACCCTCCCTAACATGGCTGGGCGGATGGAGCCCAGTCTGCAGGTTGGGCCTCGGTTCGAGGTGTGCCCCCATCGGGCCATGGGCCAGGGAGAAATGGGACTTCCTGTGGGACGGCGGGAGGGAGCTCAGGGGGCCACGTGTGGGTGTCAGACCATGCAGCGGGCAGATTTGGCAGGACCCATGGTGTTTTCTTTGTGCAGAGAGCTCTTGGGAGCCAGTTTTCCAGTCCTTTGCTCCAGTCTATGACCCCTACCTTCCCTCTCCTGCCCCCCTCTTCCCGCTCCCAACGAGTGTGGCGGGAACCTGGCCAATGACTGAAAGAAAATTAAGACATTTCTCAAATGGCATGTTCCAGTGGGTGAGCGCTGGCAGGCAGAGGCTGCAGGGAAGTGGAGCTGGTTCCCTGTCCATCCCCTAAATATCCTAAGTACGTTTCCTCCTTGGCCGCAAAACCACAGCAATGTCTCCTCCTTGCCTTCCCCTCCTCCTTTGGACCCCGGGTCTGCAAGGAGCTCAGCCCACCGCAAGGTCCCAGAGGCGCCGCCGCTGCCAAAGGAGGGGCCTCAGCCAGCCTGGCGCTCGGCGGGCCTCCAGGCTTGGGCCGGCCATTTGTAGCATGTCCTGCCCAGGCGTCCAGCCGCCATGGCCAGAGCCGCTTTCCAGGGGCAAGTGAGTCTGCTTGGGGACAGCCCTCTAGGCCCTTGTCACTCCTTCCTTCTTGTCCTGTTCCTTAGTGAGAACTCCAGGCACTGGTGGGCATGGAGCGGACCTACTGGGCACTCACTCCCAGGTCCAGACCCATTTCTGACATTGACCCTTTGTGGCACCTGTGGAAGACCACGTCCCTTTCTAGGCCTCTGCTGTGTTATGAAAATGTTGGGGAAGATGAGTGGCTCTGGAACATTCTTTCGGGAGTTTGATGGAAAGGACAAGAGAAACACAGCAACCAGGCCCTCGGCTCTCAGGGCAGCCCAATTTTCCACCTGTTTTCAGACATGTTTATGTGTTTTCACTTATTTTATGCATCCACTCAACCAACGTTCTTTGCATACAGTGAGCTATATGTGTCAAGACCGCCACTGATGTCACAGGTCCCTGTCCCCAGGGGGGCTTCCGATGCAACCGGGGGTAGAATTTGCACCAGCAGAAGTGACCAGCAACTGGAACTAATGAGGAAAGGTCTGCAAGACCCTTCATAGATTTGGAGGAGATGAGTCTTGGGCTGAGTGACTCTATCCCTATCCTTCCAATTAGTGTTTTCTTTGAGTCCTGGAGTCAGAAAGGTCTTCTAAGTTGTTTCCTTTGAATTGGTTTCTCTTGTTCCACTTTCTCAAGACAACCCTTCAAATACTGGTGCTGCCAGGGTTTTGGTGTTTTCCTCGGTGCTTTGCTCTTGCTGTGCTGGTGGCCCCAACCGCTTTTATGGCTTCCAATCCCTGAAGTCAGCATTTTCAGCCCTGTCCATTGTCACTGTCCAAGGTCTAGACCTGCAGTTCTACTGACTTCCAGGCAGCTTCCAAATGTGCCTTCCTGCACCTCCCATTCAACATGGCACCAGAGTAAACCATCACTGTGCTCCCAAGTCATCTCTTCCTCTGCCGTCTCCATCTTGGCTCCTGGCACCACCATGTCCCAAAATTACCCAGGCGCAAATCTTAGACTCAAGCTTGGCTGTGCCTTGAGTCTTCCCCATGCTCCTGCCTGACACTAACTCAGTGTCTCCTTGCTGTATTGCTTCCTTTTCTTTTCTCTCTAGTTTGTGGCCCTGTAGCCATTGCCTGGATCCCTGAAGTAGCCACCATGGAGCTTTTCTTCACTTCCTTAGGGGAAAACTTGCTGCTTCTGCTAAGCTGAATGCTGGCTCCATTTCCAAGATCAGATACCAATTTTACTTCCCTGCTTCTAGATCTTGGCCTCTGAGTACAGTGGAACCTAGAGGTGGCAGATGAAAAATAATAACAACATTTCCTGTCCCGTATTCTCTTCTAGAACCTTGCCACTCTCCCTTATGGTATGAAAGCTTAAGGATCCTCCCCTTGAGCCTGCAGAGGGGGGAATTATTTTTGTGACTGACTCAACTAGATCTCTTTCAAGGTTAGGTCATAAAAGGAAATACCACTTCTGTCTGACATTCTCTCTTGGGACGTACACCTTTGAAACCCAGAGCTGCTATAAGAGAGGCCCAGTGACACCAAAGCCACTGTGCTGCAGAGACCAGATGGAGACAGAAACACAGAGAGAGAGAGAGGCCTTGAGGGCCCTTCCAATGACTCCAATTTGACCACCATTTGGTGTCAACTGCTTGAGAGTTGACAAAAAGTACCAACTAGCTGAACATAGTTGACCCCCAAACCGTGAGATAATAACAAATAATTACTGTTGTTCATCATGCAGAAGAAAGTTCTAGAACATCAAGCCTTGGAGCCAGAAAGCCCTGACGTTGAAGCCTAGCTCCAAGACAAGCAGCCCCAGCCACTTCCCTTACTTTCTGAACTACCAGAGTCTCCTCATCCATAAAATGGAAATAAACATCCTCACCCAGCAGGCTTGCTGTGGAGCTCACAGATGCCAGGGAAGGTGCTGGCGCAGCAGCTCTGAAACTGCTGTTCTCAATGAGTGATCGTTTGCGGCAGCATCTCCTCTAACTATTGCTTCTGAGGAGCTCCTAACCTCAGTCTCCATTTAGCCAAATTCCATGTTGCTCAAACCCTTCCCTTTCAGTGATGTCTTTCCTGTGTTTCTGGCTACAAGAGAATAACTTCAACTCAGAAATTGATACCATCTGCCTGACACCTTTCACACCTTTTCTTGTCTTGTGGACATTTACATATTAGTGTAAGACTTAAACATACTTTACTAGCTAGCCAGGGAAATGCTATGGGAAGGGGTCGTGGATCTCATCTCCATCATCCTATATTCCCCTGGACACCTCCTTCTTCAAACAGAACCAAGTGCAATAAATATTTATTGACTCAAGTAAGTGGACAATAGAGCATATCCTTTCAGAAGATGCTACCCATTTCTGACCTGAAATCCACATGCTAGAGTCTTAGCTTCTTCAGCCTGGGCCCTCTCAACACCAGTGCAGCATATATCTGAATCTTGATGCACCCCTCTGCCTGTATTCCATGGTTTATCTAACACGAAGCCACAATGCACCCAGAACCAACACCAGTCAGTCAGTCAGCACCTGCTACCTCGAACAAGTAGAATCTGAATGAGAGAGATGCAGGTGTTCCCTGAAGTGTGATTGACTCAAGGGCAAGTTTGGAGGATAAACCAGGCAGGCCCCAGGAAAGCTCACATCTCAGCAAAGTGAGTAGATTTGCCCAAAGCATGAAAAGATCTTGGCCAGAAAGGAGATGCAGCTCAGAGGGCAAGGACCTTCAAGACCCAAGGCTCCTCACTTGCACCATCCCTCTATTAGGACGAGACTGCAGTGTCGTCTGCAAACATCAACATCATGCTAGGCCAGGCACAGACACAGTCCCCACTTCTCCACCCTCAGCTTGCTTCATTCATGTAGTCATTCATTCAGAGAACATTTACTTCTGACCCACTAGGTGCCGAGGAGGTGCTTGGAACGAAACGGTGATCAAGATACAGGCCTTTCCCTGAAGGAAATCCTGTTATAAGGCATGCATGGATGTGTATGTGTGTGGGGTGCAAATAATTGAACAGGTAATTGGCACAATATAAAGGCTGTGGATGCACCTTGGAAGTCAGGGAAGGTTTGCAGAGATGGTGGCTACTAAGCTGAATCATGAACAGCTAGCATTGGAGTGCTGGATGGGGAGTTGAGGGCATTCCAGGCTACAGGAAGAGCAGGCACAGAGGCCTGGAGTTGAATGAGGATGTAGTGCCTTGATGGGACTCATGTCATCACGCAACGCTGAATGAGATACAGTGTGAGAGGCAGGTGGCAAGATAACAGGATGGGGAGTACTCGGAGCTCAAATCATCTGGGGCCTCGTGGGCCATGTTAACCATCTTGACTTCATTTTGAGTCACTCATGGGCCTCTGACCTGTGGGTCAGTTGTGCATTTTATAAACAGCCTGTCAATAGCATGGAAATGGATCGGAGGGGCCATGACTGGTGCTAGTCCACAATTAGGAGATAATTGTGGTCACCCAGCCAAGCATTTGGCGTAGTGCAGACTAAGGGGATGGCAGAAGGCAAGAGAGGGAAAGTTGATGGCCCCAGACAGGTAGAAGAGACAGAAAACACACGGAAATTTGAACTACAAACATTGCAAGGAAGTATGATAGCAAATTCAAAGGAGTGGGGCACACAGGTATTCCCACGGAGGAGAGGTCCTTGGTCTTCAGCTGTGAGCACCAGCCTCCTTTTGAGTCCTGTTTCTAACCAGGTGAGTGTTGATCAGGAGACATACAGAAGCAAGGTCACTAGGAGAAGCAAGAGGCCTGGGTCTCCTCCTACCTCCCCAGGCCCCGGTGCTCCTGCCCCCATGATGGAGACTTGGCCAACATCCATTTCTCAAGGGAGCAGAGCCTGCATGGCCCACTGGACTCCAGGATATCAGGGCTCTGAGTTGCAGGAGGGATCAGTGTGGAGTGGAGGAAATGACCTTCTAATAGCACTCCCATGCGCCCCATGCCCAAGGCTTAGCAACCAGAAATGAGAGGAAAACAAATCTGAGGGCTCAGGCGGACAGGAGTTTACCTTTCTTAGGGTCCAGACCAGCTTAGCTGAACTCCGAATCTGGAGAAGGATTCTAAGGTTTGCAGTCAATCTGTCAGGAGGCCTTGCCACCTGAGGACCCAAGAGCGCTCTGAGTCCTTGCTCAGCAGTGGGCCTCGGTGTGTCTGTGGGTCCTGGCTGGACTGGATGGCACCTGTTCTCGGAACCACCACCTTCCCTCTGCCAAATAGATTCCAGGAAGTGGGTAGAATTTTTGGTTAATGGACGCTTACTTGTCCATAGAGAGTGGTCAGAATCCTGGCCTGGGACAGTATTAGTCTAAGCGAGCAAACGTGAGTGTTTACCTATATGCACACATGTGTGGCATCTAAGCATGTCTCCGGGATGTATTGTGGATGTGCGTGTGTGTGTGTGTGCTGTTTACACATGCATGTGTGTGTGCCCATCTGTGCGATCACTGAAGCATGTGTGAGTTTACCTTTCTGTCTTCTGTGCTTTTATACACAAATCAGTGCAGTCAATGCATAGGTGTGTGCGTGGTGTGCATCTCTGTTCCTGTGAGCAACTGTATCAGTTAGCTTGTGCTGTGTAATGAGTCATTCGGAAGCTTAGCAACAAATGTTTATAATTTCTCATAATTCTGTAGGTTGGCTGGGAGGTTCTTTGGGTCCAGACCAGCTAGCTGAACTCTATTTGTGTGTCTGTGGCAGCTGGTGGCTCAGCTGGGGAGGGTAAGGAGTCTACCATGGCATCATTCACGTGTCTGGTGGTGGCAGTTGATGCAACATCAAAAACTGACTTGACCACATGATCTCACCCTCCAGTAAGCTAGCCAGTGCTTATTCATATAGTGGTTTTAAGGTTCTAAGCACAGCAAGAGCAAGTGTTCGTGTGTAAACACTTTTTAATCTCTGCTTGCATTACATTTGCTATTGTCCCACTGCCCAAATCGAGTCACTTGGACAAGCCCAGAGTCAGCAGGGGTGGGGGAAATTACCCAGGGCGTGGATGCAGGAAGAGGACTCATTGTTCCTATTTTTGCAAAACATTTACTAAGAGTACATGTGTGTGTACACTTGTGAGGGTGTACCCATGTGTACCCCTCTATGGACATGCATACCTGTTTATGTACCTGTATGTGCATGCATGTGTATGGATATGGATATGTGCATGCTTGCCCCAAAGAGCAGCTGTAGGGAACAGTGTGGAAGCACATCTGGGTGTGGCTCCGTGAGTGCATGCACGTGTCTATTTGGATGTACCTGGATGTGCATTCATGTGTATAAATGTGCAAATGGTGTGCATGCATGACTGCTCAAGAGAGCACAGCAGACGTACATATGTGAACACGAACGCCCCTCTGTGTACATGCACACACATTCCTGCCTGTCATGGATGGGTGCATGGTGTGTGTGTGTGACTGCCTGATTGAGCAGGTGCAGGAGCCTGTTTGTGAGCACACACATGGTGTCTCTGTGTATATGCATCTGGGGAAGAAAAGCCAGAGCTCAGGCTAGGTCACAGCCTGGGTCTAGAAATTGCTTTGCCATTTCTCCAGGTGGTGAAGTTAATGAAGGTAGCTGGTGGTCTCCACTCCACACCTGCTGCCACCCCGCTCCACCCACTACCACTATCCAGCACCCCCTTTCCTTCATGTTGGTCCACTTCAGTTCTCCCTGTCCCTTGAACTCACCTTTCCCCTCCTCCAGGAAGCTTTCCAAGGTGGAACTACATTCGAGGGATGTGGGCATTACTATTAGGCTCTTTTGTAGATGTTAAAACTGAGGCTCATATTTAACATCTCACTTAACTCAGGCCACACAGATGGTAAATGGAAGGCCCAGACTATCTGACCCAAAACCCCAGGCTAGAAACTATTCTGCATGCAGACATCAGGAGCTGAATGATGCTGGTCCCAGAATCACAGTAGAAGAGCCAATAGAGGGTGGTGGTCCATGCTCTGGGTCCCAGCCAGGGCCCCCAGGGCTCCCAGACACTTGCCTGAGTTGCTGGTTATGTTAGCACTAATCACTGTTCACTGAGCACCACCATTGTTCATGCATCTGCCTCCCGCTTTTGCCCAAGAGCTCCTGGAGCAAAGGATCCACATCATGTTCAGTCCCATGGCCTCCCTGCCCTCCTTCCCACACATGGTGTCTTATATACAGCAGGTTCTCCATCCACACTGCTTAGAAGGGGGTTCAGTCTGCTGCTTCACTGGCTGTGGGAGCCTATGAAAAAGGAGGCTGGTGGCCTCTTCCCTGACTGGAAACAACTTCTCTCTAACAACCCAAGTCCTACCTCCACCCACCCTTACACAGGTCCTCTTTCCTAGCCCCCAAGTGGTGAAGTCAGAGACCATGTTAGTCAAGTTAGTGATTATGCAATACACACCCACGTAAGTGCGGTAAAAATAGTATTAATTTTAATCCCCAAAATAAGATGAGTAGGTGCGCTGATGTGAGCATTTACCACTATATTTCATCCATTCTCAGGTGACTTTTTTTTTACGTTTTAATATTCTGAAATTGGGTGCTCCTTACAAATGATGACGTCTTCACCTATCAGCCAAGTGGCTGTCATGACACAGCTGGCGCTGCTTGAGTGAGCCTGGTCATTGCTGTTCTCACTGCTGTCACCTCACTGGTGTTCCCTGCAGTGTTGTTATCCCCACACTGAATGTAATTCCCATTTTACACGTCTTCACAAGCATTGGTCTATGATTCAACGATGAAATGACAAGTGACTGCACACACAAAGGCACAGTTAAGAACACCAAGCCGTGTGGGTGGGATTCGGGAGCCAGATGTTCATTGTTGAAGAAATGACCTCAATGTGTTATTTCTTTGCAAAGCTACAAAAAGTGCATTATGGAACATAAGATAGGAAGATATCCCAAGGAGATAAAGTTGGGTTATTTTATGTTACTGAGATATACTCTAAAGGATTATCTATCACTCACCAAGAATGAACTGAAGGCGGGAGAAATTGTCAAATACGTGGAAATACGTTAAACAAATTTCAAAGCAACAAGAGACTGGTCTGACCAATTGCTGTCTCACACTGCTGTTAAGATGTTGCACAAGCGTTTAACAGATATTTTTCTTTCTTAGTGGTATACAAAATAATGGTGTGTCCTGCAATGGATAGTCTTGGATTAGATGTCATATGACACATGTTCAACACTCAACATGTTTATCTCATTTAAGCCTCTCCAAACCCCGGGACATGGGCATTACTATTATCCCCTTTTATAGATGTTAAAACTGAGGCTCAGAGAGATTAAATGACTTGCCTAAGGTCACACAGCTATTAAGGGGGAGAACTATTCTATTTGACCTCAAAGCCCAAACTGGGAACCATTCTGCATACCAAGAGTTGAATGATGCTGGTCCCAGAGTCACAGCGGTGGAGCTGAGCACCTTTCACCCCAACAGTGATTGTGTGGTTCATGCTGTGGGCCCCAGCCTGGCTACAGGATGGATCACATCCACACTGATCCACTTCAGCAGGGCCACACAAACCCAGACTGTATGTCCCAGCAGCTGAAAAGATTTCCTCAGTCTTCTCCTCTGTGTCTCAGTGTGGATAGTAATCAGAAAGCCAAATTGCTCCTCCATGTTTTAAATAACTCCTTCCTTATATATGTACCAGCTTATATGTACTATATATGTACAATATATGTACAAAGTATATATATATATGTACTATATATGTGCAAAGGCACTGTCTAATCCTCAAATGTCAGTGATTTGCAAACTATTGACCTAATCTTTGCAATATCCATATATCCTCTGCTATTGCTTATTTACTTAATTACTTTTATTTCTAAATCAGTCTACTTTTCATGTATCTGCATCGGTCAGGATATGCCTGATTATGCTGCAGTAACAAGCATCCCCACAAATCTTAGCAGCTGATAATAATGCGGGATTCTAGTCTAAGGTGAATTCCCTGTCCACGAAGGAAAAGGTTGTATGGAGGAGGTGAACTGTGAACCTAAGAAGTAGCATCTAAGCCAAAAGGAAAACACTCCAGGCAAGGGGAAGTCGGGCTCTTCTTGAAACCATAATTGTCTTACCTGTCTAATGGTTGTTAGCAATTATTTCTCCCTTGCTTCCTTCCAGTTGCCCTTCAAGAATCCAATGAGAGTGCGTAGTCACTTGAAAACATTTCTTTTTAGCTGTTGCAGGTGATTGCATTGGTGTTCCAACCAAACCCTATGGGCCTTCCCCTTTCTTCTTGTCCTGATCAACCCCCAACTGCTACTACTTGGATCACTCTGCGTGAAAGCTTTTCCTAACACTGGGAAGGCTGCTCTGGCTGTGTGCATGGCAGGCTGGAGGCTCCAGGGCCTTGCTACCCTTGCATGGCCGGCTGGAGTCACCCTCCGTCAATGACTGATGGGCTGTGGTATACATTTCCCCTGCTCCCTGGAGTCTTGGTGGGATAATTCTAAAATAATGCCCTGCCTTGTTTCCTGGAGTTCTCAGAGGACTAAGCTCCTGGATAACACAGGAGCTCAGTAACACACCCTGCATGTGTTCCTGTCCCTTCCTCGCAGGCCTGATCCTGCACTTCCTAAGTTAACCACTTGCTGTCAGTTCCCTGTCTCGGGGTTTGCTTCTGGGGAAACCCAAACTAAGAAGGCTAGAAAACCCCAATTCGTAGGATAGATGGAAGAGGCATTACTCAACTTCAGGAAGAGTGCAATGCCTAGCATTGACTCCTGCTGTGCGTGTTACAAGTGACAACTTGCTAGATGTTAGCTCCAAAGTCCAAGGCTGCTACAAACAGAATCAGGAGTTGTTGGGGGCAGTGTCTTCAGGAGCAGGGACGGTGCTCACTGAAGCTCTCCTGCAGGCCTGGCCTGGAGCGCCTTTATAGTGTGCCCCAACTTCAGTGACAATGATCAGGACATCAAGACCCAGAGAAGCCTGTCCAAGGTTGCAGACTGAAGGTGGAGACTGGGATTCTTTTAAACCCATCTCAGGGCACAAACCCACAGATGGAATTGGTTGGGGCCTCTCTTTAAGCCCTTTCCTCTCTCCAGATTTAGGATGCTGTTGGCAGCAGAAAGTCCCTGGCCAGACTTGGCGCCTGCTCCTGCCCTTTTATAGGAGCGTCTCCTTCTGTCTTCTGGTCTTCCAGAGCCCAGCCTCTGCTTGCCGGTCCCACCTCTTTTTTTTTTTGAGACAGAGTCTTGCTCCATCACCCAGGATGGAGTGCTGTGGCACGATCTCAGCTCACCACAACCACAGCCTCCTGGGTTCAAGCAACTCTCCTGCCTCAGCCTCCCGAGTAGCTGGGATTACAGGTGTCTGCCACCACACCCAGCTAATTGTATTTTTAGTTGAGACAGGGTTTCACTTTGTTGGCCAGGCTGGTCTCGAACTGCTGACTTCAGGTGATCTGCCTGCCTCAGCCTCCCAAAGTGCTGGGATTACAGGTGTGATGGTCCCACCTCTTGTCTTGCCATTCTCCACCCCTCATTATCTCTGCATTAGCATCTAGACGCTGTTCAGTTCCCAGAAGTACTGTTCCCTGCTCTTTACACCTATCTTAGCACGTCCTGAGCCCTCACATGCTCCTCCTCCATTCCCTCCTCTTGTCTGCTTTGCCCAGCCAACTCCTACACATCCTCCATTTCTTAGCTGAAGTGTCACTTCCTCTAGGAGGCCTCCCTGTGTTACCTACTCACAAATTCCTGCAGTTCCCCTTTGACAGCTCGTGTCACCCACAGTGACGTGTGTCTGCCAGGTCACTGGCTTCATGTCTGCAGACTGAGCCTGTCTCCATGTCATCCCATGGTTCAGCACCAGCCCTGGCCCGCAGCAGAATCCATCGGGCACTGTGGGGCAAACAGGTGTTGGCAGGGCCCCCAAAATACCACAGAGACAGGGGCCCAGAGGTTGAGTTATCAAGACAGAGGCAGAGGAGAGAAAACAAGATCCTCCTTTGATTGAGCCAGTGAAGTCATTGGTGAGAGAGTGAGCCCAAGGAGCTATAAATAGCCTTGGAAATCATGCATATTACATTAGGGGTGTTGGTGACAGCTTAAGTATATTTCCATAAGGTTCCATTATATTTACGTATTAGTTAATGGATACTTAAAATATTATGTTACCGTAATGCTCATGTTTTATTAGCAAACTATCACATCAAATGGAGTTGCTAAGTGTGATAGAAAACTGGCTCTGCAGCTAGATTTCTGTATTTTCACACTGAATTTTTGATTTTTAGTTCCATGCCCACCCGCTTTTGGTGAGGAACCGACATTCTCTGGAACACATGTGATCCCTGCCTTCCACCTGACCGGGAGGCTTAGAAGTACAAAGGGAGGTCCCTGGCCCCTCGCTAGAGAGCAAGAGACTTAGCCTAGGTGTTTTCTGGATGGATTCAAACTGTTATTAATCTGCTCTGTGACACCAGGGAAGTTACTTACCCTCTCTGTGCCTTGGTTATCCTTTCTGTTAAATGAAGAGTTAGACTCAAGGTTTTCTGGATTAGTCAGAGGTCTCCAGAGAAACAAACCAATTCAATGTGGGTGTGTGGAGAAAGACAGAAAGGTTTGTGTTAAGGAATTGGCTCATGAAGTTGTGGGGGCTGGCAAGTCTGAAATCTGCAGGGCAGGCTGGCACACTGGAGACCCAGGGAACAGCTGATGTTGTCCTGGAGTCTGAAGACAGTCTGAGGCAGAATTCCTTCCTCCCTAAGGAACCTCAGTATCTTCCCTTGAGGCCTTCAACTGATTGGATGAGGCCCACCCATATTACAAAGGTGAACCTGCTTAACTCAAAGTCCACTGATTTCAATGTGAATCACATCTGAAAAATACCCTCACAGCAATATCTAGACAAAAGTTTTGACCCCGCACTGGATATCGTGGCCTGGCCAAGTTGGCATATAAAGTTGATCATCACGGTGTCTAATGTTCTTAGGATTCTGTGGGTCAAATTCTGGATTATCTGCAAGGAAGCTTCAAGCTCTGTTGTCTTTGGCAGCAGAGAAGCTGACTGGGGTTGCCACACATCCTTGGGTATCCTAGGGCTCCCCATGAGATGTGAGGGATCTTGACCTAAGGGGCCTTCAACTCTTCCTTCCTCTTACGGTG